>JAOVVI020007598.1:0-14756 GCA_028571085.2 Nepenthes alata | reverse complement strand
GAATACAACAAATATTACTGCTCTGTTTTTCCTCCTTATGCTCTCCTCTCGGTCACTCTCTTGTACCTCTCGGCCTCTCTTTCACTCTCTCTTCCCATCTCTCTCTTTCTCTCTCTCTCTCTCGCTCTCTCTCTGCTTTGTCCTCCCTTTCTCTATCTCCTCTGCTAGAACTCCCCTTCCCTCATCAAAACTCACCATATCGCCGGCGGTCACCACGATACGGTCATGGAGCACGTATCAGATGATTGGCTGTTAATTTACCTGAGTATGCTGCTGCCGTGGGTGTGTATTTGCTTATTGCTGCTGAATTTTGAATTCAGCTACTGCCAAGCTGCTGATGCAGCTGCTATCGTGGACCCCCCCCCTTTTTACTTGCTGAATTTATCAGCATATACCTATTGGTGCTGCCCGAATATTTGGCTGAAATTCATCAACTACTAGTTTGCTATAATATATATATATTTACAGCTGCCGTGGGTATAATATTTTGGGGAAATTCTGATTTCATTTGATGTTGTGGCTGCTATCGTGGGCCCTTCTTGCTGAATTCAGTATGCTATTGGGTGTGTGGGGTGCTGAATTTACTTGGTTAATTTAATTTGGGCTGCATTAAATTTTGGTCTTTCGGATAATTTTTCGGGTTACCATTATGTCCCGGTTTAAATTTCTGGCTTCTGGGTTTATAATGAATCTCAAGTCCACATATTTTAATTTCAGTAGTTATTGGATATCGGATCCTTCAATCTAAATTTCTTTACATCATTTGACCTTGATTAATTATGATTTGTTTGATCGGGAGATCTCGGGCCTTACACAAAAATTTTTAAGTTATTATACAACACAAGCATTTCACTTTAACTGTATTTATTCCTTCCTCAAAATTGTCTGGCCATTAAGCTAAAAATGATGCTAATCCATATGTGAATGACATGTCCACTGAAGGCAGTGATTGCTTTCATTCTGTAAGGATTGAGGGAAAGTGACGAGTGTAATGTTACTTGTGTGCTAATATATTGCTGCTGCCATTGTGTTTTCCTTCTCTGATTTGAAAGTTTGTCCTTTTCTTTTCACTGATGGCAAAAAAAAAGGGAAGAGGAAAAGAAAAAAAAAAAAAAACTGGTGTGCTGATGTTAACCAAGAGTGTAATTATTTATGCTTTCAATTGCCTTTTGGGCCCATCATTGAGCACCTTATTGATGGCGATTGAACGTACATTTGATAGTTCCACACTAGTAAGAGATTGTTGTTTATGCAGCTATCCCTTGGTTAATCATTCACATTCTTTAGTTTCTTTGAACTGCTCCATTTTTCTTTTTTTTTTGGGGGGGGAGGGAGTAACTGTATGCTTTTATACTTTAACAATAGTTTGGCGCTGTGCTCAGAAATTAAATTAGTTTATTTGAACATGGACTTCTCCAAAACGACCATCTATTTTGAATTACAAAAAAAGAAAGGGGGACTCATGCAACGTAAGTATAAGGATTAAGTACAATTATAGTATGCATTCCTTCTTGCTTCTTGTTTTGCTTTAAAGTTGAATTGGTTTTCTGAGAATTGACAAATTGTTCTTTTGTTTCATAGTTGATTGACTGTTATTAACCTCTGAAATGTCAGCTAGACCTGAGGAAAGTGCTAGACACTTGCAGTGAGGACACCTGTTTTGTTTCTTGCTCTGGCTCCCATGCATCATAATCATCTCATTCTGTTCTCAGCATTGACTATTGTCTGTCCTTGATTGGTTTATCTCTGGCATGACTGTTTTTTCTTCTGAGTCTTGACTGCAAACATCAGTAACTCTGTGAATGATAGAAGATTTTTTCATATTGTCTGAACTAATATGCTATTCTTTTCCAGTGAGTATATGACATTTGTCTTGGAGGCCCTTGAGCTGGAAGACACTATAAAGAATTATGAATTCCGAGATGTAACTGGATGGTTTGCGGAGCGAATCTCTCTCTCTCTCCTTTTTTTCCTTACCTTTTTTCTTATGCTTGGTGGTGTCGATGATCTATTGCAAATGTTCCAATGAATTAGTTTATGGTGCGATTAAACAAACCTTAGATAACAAAATATTCTTGTTGATTGAATGTTACTATGTCTGAAAGTGGCCTGACCTGCTGAGCCTATTTGCCCAAAGAGCATATTCTGGAATTTTTTTGCTAAATTAACTTTTTAATGTGATGCCACTACATGAGCTGTTTAACTTTTTACCCTCTTCATGGTGGAATAGTACAAGACTGTGGTTTTTACAACGGATTGATTGGTCCCTGGACCAGACCTTTCCCAGGCAGCACACATTTTAGTGATTTGTTATACATAAATATAGCTTGCTTGCCCTGTATTATTACAGACCTGGCCTGTTCTCAGGTCAGTCCTTGAAAGTGCTAAGAATATTGGGTTGATGAACTTTATATTATAATGAGAAGGTGATTTCTGAATCCATAGTTACCTGATTCACCCAGATTTTCTTTATTGTATATGCAAACAGGGGAGCATGTGCAAAAAAGTTCTGTTGTTCAACAGTCTAAAATGTGTGGGTCATTGTATATGATATGTAAGGTGTTAATGAATCTCTGATAACTATACCTTAATCGAAGTAGATCTCAAGGATTTCTAGTTTGGCGAGTTTAATCTTAGAAGATCTGAAGAAATTGTTAGGTTCTTTGATTCCTGCTCATTTTTTGACCAAATTTATACTTTTCTTTTGGCTTTACCCTTTTTCTATGTTTCATCATTTTTTTACACTAACAAGAGGAACCGGTGTTGAGGGTGAGCGAATGTGAACCCCGAAATGAAGTTTGTAGCCAACAGAATTTTTCATATGTTTTCTCCTCATAGTCATGCGGAGAGTTTTTGGCTGGTTGTGTCATTTTCTTATATTTTTTTAATTTCCATTTATACAGCAGGCCATAATGATAATATACACTTTAGTTGTGAAAGATTAGAATGACGAAGCAGTTCGACACTGGACAATCATTGTTTGGTTGCCTGTAAGGAATTTCTGATGGATTAGAATTCTTAAATCTTAAATTGAGTTTAGTGGTAGAATTCTGTGCATAATTGGGGAAGGGAATATTGAGAGAGAGAGAGAGAGAGAGAGAGAGGGAACAACGATCTTGTGTGTTGTTGTTACTAGTGATAGAATAACTATTTTGGCAAAGAAGCCTCCTATATTTTAATAAATTGAGATGTTATGGTGATTATTTGTAAGGACATTCACATTATACCTTAATCTATGCAGACTCGTAGACATACTTGGTAAAGGAATAAGACAATGGGAACTTCCTAAACTTAAGATTCGGCTTCCAAGTATAATAACTTGGTCTCAGGACTTTCAAAGATACTACATCATCATCTTCCTGTAAAAGCCTATGAAACTTAGAAAATGAGAAATCTGCTGAAGTTACAATTATGCCACTCATAGTAACTGCATAAAAAAGACGATAATTTTTCCTTGAATTTATTTTCTTGATGTCAGCCCTTTAATTGGATAAAATGCATCCTTTAGTTTTTGAAGCATTACAGGATGAAAAGACTGAAGTTCTGAACTTGTATAGCAAGAGTTGATGTTAACATTTCAAACTTACGGATTTTTTTCCAACTTGCTGTAACTAAAAAAAATATTGCTGTGCCCTTTTCTATGAGAGTGGCAAATCTTGCTTGCAAATGACGAAATTGATATCTGGAAAATAAAAATTCTTTGCAATTATCAATGTGCCCATTGTTGATTTTGATTTCCAATGGTTGCTTCATGTAATCAAACTCAAATAAATCAACAAGTTCTGACTCTTTAAGATTTACCGCCATATTGTTTTCCTTCTCCTGTCCTAACTCTACCACATCATCAGCTAGGTTTCTTCTGCTGTGTCCTTAGTCCTTACCATTTTACATTGTAATTCCGTGATTTCATCATTCACGTACATCTTCTGTACTCATCATCTCAACTGTGGCTTGGAAATAGTTGATTTTCTTTGTTGATTATCTAAATGATCACTCAGAATTATCCTCCAGGTTCATCGAATATACCAAACTGGCTGCAAGTTAAAAATGCAACACTGCACAATTACAGCAGCTGAAAAAATTGTAAATTGTTAAACTTCCTTTTTATTTTTTTCAAGAGTTTACTTTTGTCTGCATCATTCAGACCTGTGATTAGTTTGAGGTGTGAATCTATACGGTTCAATAAGATTAGCAAATCTTCGCATGACTACATGACAAGTGTTGAGAGCTCTATTCTGTTTAGATAACTTTGTGCTGCATGATATGGTTGTGAATTTTGTGGTGTGTTTAAAGCTTAAACATACACCATTGTACTAGTTCTTGCAGCCTTTTCTTTTACACTTCACTTCCTTTTTTTGCTTGAAGGCCCATATTTGGCTCTCACACGAATGAAACAATGCGTCTTATATTAAAAAAACTTGCCTCTGATGAGTTTCTTCCTTCCTATTTGTGTTTGACTGAAAATTATTAGTGCGTTAGTTACATAATTGCTGAAACTAATATTCAATTGAAGTCAATTACTTTATTATTTGTAGTTTACAGTGGATAATTTTGGGACTCCGGTGTAAGCTGTAAGAGATTTCCATGCTTTTTAATGTATTAAAATCTTTAGGTATTCTTTGCAATGACATTGTGTTTTAGAGCAGTAACCTATATACAATATTCAAAACCTCTTATAATTTTTGTCGCCTATATATATATTTTCATTTCTTTGGGCCCTCTAAATGATTTTTATCATATGTTCATCTTACTGTGTAGGTAATGATTCATAGACTTAGTCATGGTTATTAGATCAATTAGATTCTTGACATTTGGTAGACAGTTATAAGCTTAAAATCATTGTGGTTCAGTGTTCTTTTTTTTTTTCTTTGCTTCATGTAAATTCTTTTGATCGTGGGTGCTTATGAACTATGCTTGCAGGAAATATGTTTCAAGCCTCAGAGGTAGTCGACCTGGGACTATTGGCTCCTCCTTGGATACAATAGGTAATCGTAAGAACCTTCTATTGACTTCGCTTATTAATAATCAAAACTGGAAATGTGTGGAAATTTTGAGATTGCATAAATTTCAAAGTTATTTTATCATTTTGTTTTTTTTTGCTTAGTGGACTTCACTAGAATTAGCGTGTAGCAAATGAGTGCCTATGGTTAATTGCTTTTGTTTCTCCTGAATTGTGTCTAAAGCATCTTATCCCAAACCTTGGTTCTTACTTGTTTGGTGATTCTTGTATGAGCTAGATTCTTAAATCCTTCCACTGTAATGTCTTTTCTTATCCATGAACCTGAACAAAAATGATTGCTGATTGCAGAGTTGATTTGGCGCTGCATCCTGAGGAAGCAGCTTCAAAAACTTTTGGCTATCATACTTGGATGCGTGTCAGCTGCAATTCTTTTGGCAGAGGCAACACTGCTACCCAGTGTTGATTTGTCTCTGTTCTCAGTTCTCATTAAGTCTGTAGGAAAGGAAGAGGTTCTTGTCCAGATACATTTGGAAAACTTGTAGATTGGAAGGTTATCAATGTGATACTGTTTACTTGATTGGCAGTACCCATTGTCTTGTATGGATAGCATTTTCCATAACAAAGTTGCCAGATAATGTATAATCATTCACTCTTCCCATCTCTATTGCACTATTATGTTTGAAATTATTAGTTATTTTCTCAAGCATCACTTGCATTAACCCAATATTTTTGAAGGAAAAACTAACGTGCATTGTTAAGTGTATCATACATAAGGATCGGAATGCCCGTGATTGCTGTACAGGCATTTGCTTGTTTACAGGAAGCTGAGTTCATGGTTATGTTGACTCTGAATTATAAGTAATAATGGGTTCTGTTCACATAAAAATGCAAAATACATTCTGTATAGATACAAGAAAAGAACCAAGAGGAACCCATGCATTTTGTAGTTGGTTGGTATCTCTCTCTAGAAGGAATTCTAGAAAAAGATTAGGTACTAATGTAGATTATTGCAATGAAACTGAATGTTTCCACTGGATGCAATGACATCGTTTTCTTTATTCTGTATTTTGAGATTCTTAGATATGGTTTGCATCATATGGACATATTTCGGGATCTGTTACAATAGATGAGGTTCCCAAAGAATTTTTATAAAAAAATAAATCTTTATTGAATCAAACGTTGGATCTATCAGTTTTTTTGAACTTTATTAATTTTTGGTCTAGTAGAATTGTAAACCTGTAAATGAATCACATATTCAAACACTAAACAAATTAAGGATTTACCAGGATTTTTCCAATCAATCTACTTCTGGATTGGCTTATTATGAAAAAAAAAAGCTGAACAAATCATCGCTCTTTCCTGCATAACAAGTTATCTTACTTTTGCATACTGATACCATAGAAGGTTAACATATGGCTTTTTTTACACTTCTGTTTGTGCCAGGTTTTCGCTTTTGTACCTCTGATGTACATGTGTGTGTGCACATATTTTTCATTGTTCAAAATCGGAATGCTGATGTTTTACTCATTGACACCGAGACAAACAAGTTCCGTCAACCTTCTTATGATTTGCTCGTAAGTTCTTTCTCCATTGATCTAATATATTTTTTTAAGAAAAATAAAGGTTTCATTCTGGTGTTGATGCATTTGTGTGTATGTGTGCATATGCATTCAGAATCTTCTTTAAAGAGAATCTGATGGTATTTTCATCGTCTTTGGTAGGATGGTTGCTCGATATGCTCCTCCAATTTCTTACAACTTTTTGAATCTGATTCGCCTTGATGGGAATGCGAAAACCATCTTCGAAAAGGTACATCTCAATTTGTGCATTTGGTCTGCTTCTCAGTGTCTAAAAAAATTTGTATACGGTCCTCTCCAAAAATGCCATGAAATGAGTTAAATGATTTGTTCTGAATATATTTCCATTCAACCTTCATTGGTTTCATAAATCCTATTTGTCATACGTTCTACTTCTGACTACAGTTGCCCCACTTATCAATCTAATATTTTCTTACCTGCCCATTACTCTTTGTAAATAGTTGTTTTTAATTTCCAAGCATTTAATCCTTCCAACGTTTTTCTCTTGTGGCAATCCATAAAATTCTTTGATTAATAATGGAGGTGTTCCCTTAGTGTATTTATGCGTGTGATACTGTGTGAATATTTATCCTTTTTCTTTGGTTGGTAATAACTCAACAAACATGCCCAAGGAGAGTTGGATCTTAATGAGTAGGCACTTTACCAGTTGAACAACCCCTACTGGGTTGGCATATCTCCTTTAAAAACAACTTGCTGTAACTGTGTGTATTTAATCTTCTTTAGTTCCTCTACATTGTTGATTTATAATTTCAGGGTAGCAAAATATTTTCTTGGCTGTCAATTTAAATTTTTTATTGCTGTGCTAATAAGGGTTTTTCCATTTCTTGTACTCTTCATTATTCTGCATGTGTTTACCTTCTCTATTGCAGCCCTTTGCCGGGGAGCTAATTCCTTGATTTTCCCCTTTTGGAGTTGTTAGAATCCTTCTTTTTCAATACTTTAAGGGGCTGTTTGGTTTTAGAAAAACTTAAAGTAAAGAAATTAAGATATAAAGGAAAGCATTTGGTTATGCTTACTTTATATGGAAATTTATAAAGAAAAGATATCATTAAAATTATTTATAAATTGAAATATTTAGAGTCTAATGTTCTGTTTCTTTATTTTTTCTTAGCAACCAAATAAAGAAAATACTTTTATTATAAATTATTTTCTTTTCAATGTGATTTTTGTCAACATGTAAAGAACAGTAAATTCATTATTTGCAATTTTCTTTTTCTTTTTTTTTCCTTATCGATTTCTTTCTTTTAAATTTTGTTGAAACCAAATCCTAACACTTTGCATTTTTTTTTTTTTGAAAAAGAAAATTATCAAATAGCTATTTGATTATGTTTTGATCACTTGTTTGCTTTCATCCCATTGCTTTCCTTGCAACACTTTGTCAGATTAGTATTTTGTTGTGCCAAATTAATTTTTTGCAGCGGATGGGAAACATCGATGATGCTGTTCCCTTTTTTGGGAAAGGCTTCAACAGAATCTATCCGCTTATTATGGTTATATACACACTCCTGGTTGCAAGTAACTTCTTTGATCGAGTGATTGGTTCCTTTGGAAGCTGGAAGATATTCAGATTTAATAATGAGGCAGACACTATGGATGGCTTTGATCCATCAGGAATGATTATCTTGCATAAAGGTAAATATAGTATGTATGACATCATTACGCTTAATTATATTCTTATGGGTATTTTGGTGCTTCACAGAGCTCTGATTGGCTACGTCCTTTGTAGGTTAAAATATATTTGTCTGCAGTACCCAAACTGTGTGCCACTTATTTTATTTCAATTTAAGCTAGTGACATTAAATTCTGACTGATTGGTAGAACGATCTTGGCTTGAACAAGGGCACAGAGTTGGTGAACAAGTTATCCCATTGGCTAGGAATTTTAACAGTATAAGCATGGATGATGTGGAGTCTGGCACGAATAAGAAGGTATGAACAAATCATGTGCTTGTGTTTTTTTGTTATTTATTTAAGAATATTTGAAGTTTTGCATTAATTACCAGATAGTGCGACTTCTCGTAGGACTTGAATTGTAATTTCACTTGTTCATGCTTGTATGTGTGACTGTCTGTGTAGGTCTCTACATTCTGTTGATTCATTTGATGTTTCTCTCTGATAGGATGCACAAGTGACTATCAGCCTAAAAGGCTGAACAACATGACTGTTTTTGGTTACGCTGGTTGAATTTTTTAAGACACCCAGTTTTTTAAGAGGCAATTTTTATGGCTCAGACATGTGTCTTTTAGGTCATACGCTAGCAACTCTATCAGTTGTGCCAAGGCTGTCCCTCATTTTTGGTGATGCAATAAATATATGTACGTAGTGTGTGTGTGTATGTTAGCTTTTGCCTGTTTTCTCTGCTAGGGTTACTCTTTTATCTTAATTAAGACGATACAACCCGTAGAACCAATGAAACCAAGCCGGCTAGTAATGACCAAGTCTAGTTTGGTCCTTTTTTGCACTGTCTAGTTTGGGTATTGGTGGTCCTTGACTTTGTTGCATGGGTGAAAATGTTGGCTGATTGCTCATATATCTGTTGATATATATTGTGATACTGTTGTGAAATTCAAAATTCAGCCGATATAATTCAATGTATTGGCCGATATAATCCAATATATTAGTCGATATTTATGTATCAACTTATAATTAAAAAAAAAAATCTTTTGATGTATATGATATTGATATGTATTATTCGATATACTCGATACCGCTAAGGCTGCGACTGATGTCGATGTTTTTATGCATGCTTTGTTGAGTTTTTTGTTTTTCTACTTTTTTTTTTTCTTTGGGGGGGGGGGGGATCAAGACTGGACCTGTTCTTGGTTCCACCTCAAGACTGGCCTAATCCAATACATTATCCCTCTGGACTGTCTTGCCAACCCCATCCATCGTCTCTCAACTGCATGCAACATGTGCAGGATGGCAGTGCTGTCGAGATGAATAGTAGCACTTTACCTGCTGATGGTAGGAAAGGAAATCTGCCAAAATCATATAAAGAGAATGCCCGTCAATATAGCTGGAGTAGAGAGGCCATCAGCAACAAGTACAACACTATTCTAAGAGAACAAAGCAGACGAGCATCCAGCTCTAATCCAGTGGAGAATAATATGGTCTCTGCCAAGGTCTCATTACTGGATGCTGGTAATAACACTGACCGAGGGCCCACTTCTCAGTTGTCTTTGACGTTGCAATCTGTGCAGACAGGTTTCCTGAGTTTCAAGGCAAGCCTTGGGGCCAAAACTTTTCTTCCTTTAAGACGGGTACCGGAAACTAGACTGGCCTCCAACGATTCATCATCTTACTCTCTTGACGAAATATTCCGGAGATTGAAGCAGCCTACTGTAGACCATGTGACTTACAGCGATGAGGACTAAGACAACTTGCAGATCAGTAAGATAATGTTTATTGTTCTGTGCGGAGGAGACAGAGTGAAAGACTGCTGGTAAGCTGATGAAATTGAAATTGTATAGAATTGAGAGAGTGCCAATTCCCAGTTTGCCGCATATTTTTGCCAAATTCTTTGAGACTCTTTTAAGGGGATGGGTTGCTTTACACTATACTGCTGTTGATATAACCAAAGCGGTGGAGTAGGACATTACTGGATGAAATACGATTCACGTCACAAAGGGAGAATGAGATTGTAGGGCCTTTTTGTAGAGTAAAAAATAGCACTTTCAATTATTCTCATTGTGGAATTTGGGATCCTTTGTGCTCCAATGCCACTCTGCTTTTCCGGTCTTTCTGTCCCCGTTGTGGTCTGCAACTTAGCTGTACATATCATCGATGTTTCTAATCCGTCGACGAGTTTAGTTTGATCCCGCTGTCTAGTGATAAATATTAGTCAATAGGCTTATTTATGTAGCAGTTTTTGATGCTTTCATTTTTTCACACTTGTACTCCTACGAGTCTCTTGGGACTAAAGGGATCGAGGACCTCATGGGATCCCCTCTTTGCAGATCATCTTGTTATGGATGGGGTCAAAACTCTCTTTATCTTTAATGATGCGATATGGACATGTACTACAAAATGCTGAAATTGTTATTGATAACGATAATGGAAAACATAGGGATGAAGGTTGGAAAATTGCTCACACATTGTTGAAGGGGATCGTATTTTAGGGAATCTTTTAGCCCAAGTATTAGGATTCTTTTGTTAAGGAGATCATTTCCCTAAACTTTCGATTAGATTAATAACCAAAAGCAAAAAAGCTTCCGATTAAACTCAACCTATCCGAACAACTAAACTTAATTTTCTTAAATAGAAGGTGGTGCCATCCAAAGAGCATTATTGCAGAAGCTTGGAGTCCAGCAGTGCCCCCCCCGATCATGGGGAGTGTTTCTTCATTGGAACTAATCATCTGGTGAGGCTTTTCTTGGAACTCTATCATCATTTAATTAATGAGGCATTGAGACCTGTAGTGGCACTCCTCTCAGCTTGGTTCTTGGGGCGATGCGGCGGATCCTTGGAGACAATCTGGTCAGCTGATGATTAGGGTACCCGTGGGTTAGCCTCTACTGCACCATGATCTCTCGAGGGGGTTAAAAGGCTATTTCCAATATTTCTCTCTTTATTTTTTTTTTTTTGGGCGAAGGACCCAAAAGGATGTGTCTGGAATCGAAAAAATATTAAATTAAAATTTCAAAGTTTTTTTCAATTGCGGCTTTGGTTTGTAAAAAATATCTTGGGAAGTTTTATTTGTTATCATTTAATAAATGCATAATGTTTTGAGGTCATGCATGATACAGGTGGGGTAGAAAACTCTTAAAATAGGAGTGGAGTGTAGATCATTTAGCCTTTAAATTTTCTCAAACCAGAAATCATATCCTGCAAAGCTCAAGTAATTGTACCTTCCTTTATTGCCAGTTAGAACCTTGAGTCTCCCACCGCATTGTAAAATATTTAGCAACGCTCCATACATAATTTTGAGATATCATAAAATAAATTTAGGTATATGAATAAATAAATGTCGGTCTGAGAAAGTCCAAAACTAACCTGACCATCGTACTAAACGCACGATAATGGTGAGCTAATACCACGCTAAACATACAGCATATTTTAGAAATAACTTATTAATCATTCCACCAGTAAAAATTATAAAAAATCTGACAAACAAAAGATTATTAAAAAACAAAAATCCCATATAATGATACAAATAATCATAAATAAAAAAAACCTTCGTATACGTAATCCAAGATATAGCACAAGAGAAGAACACTCACGCCCGATGCACGATCGATCATTCATGATTGAATGACATCTTTCCTTTTCATCTTCACAAATTTCATCTCTTGATTCAATCTCGCCGCCATAAACAACCCCCCCCCCTAAAAAAAATAATAATATCATAATTATTCAATTGTACCTCTCCTTCGTAGTCCTGGAATGCATCAGAACGCCCTTGGTTTTCCTGCTAGTCGAACGAATCAATTTCTTCCAAAACCCAGTTTTCTTCTTACAGTTGCCATCGATGATTTCACTGTTATTCAAATTCACTCCCGTGTCTCTCGGAGCACAAGTCACTGACAGACTCTTCTTCAACCCAGAATTGGTATCAATACAGCCACCGCTGTGCAAAACGAATCCCACCGGAATAACAACCGCCTCCGAGGCGTTTCTCCCGTGACGACGACGACTGGTCGCCGAGGGTTTTCGGGTCGACGAAGAAACAGAGGAGTAAGGAGGCGAAGAGTAGAGAGAAGAAGAATCGGAAACAATCGACGAAGGCTTGCTGTATGAACTGTCGCTGGTCGCCAGCTTGGTTAACCGCTCTCTTAAACACGACGAGCAGACTCCCGGCAGCTGCTTCTGATTCTGATGCTTCCTGCAACCCAAATCCGATTCCGAAAAGCCCATCTCCAATGCTTCAATTGAATGATTTTGGAAGGAGAGAATTTAATCAGATTTTCCCCAAATCATAAGGCTGCCAATCTTGTAAGGAGAATGGAATACGTTGAAAGTCTAACGGACCGACGGAGATATTGGGAATCAAGTAGGCGCGGACAGAGATCGTGTTTCCACGAAGTTTCACGAGCTCGTGGGCCTGTCTACAGGGACGGGGGGGTCTTATTGCCATGTGACAGCCCAATTAAACACGCCTATAAAGTGATTAGGATGAAAATAAAAAGACAAAAAAGTTCCATGGAACAATAAAGTTACACACCCGTGACGAGTTTGAGCCCAAGCAGTTGACCGTCCCTCGCCGCTTTTCTAATGAATGTGACAGAGTTAACGTCTGTATCTTTAACCCAAAAATTAAAAAATAAAATAAAATAAAATCCGGTCGATTCATTACTAAATTCTATTTTGTTATTTTTATTGTTTTTTATTTTATTTCACGTTTTTGGATTCTCTATTTATTTATTTTTTTATAGGATTGGATTTTTGAATTGTGGTTTTTCTATAAGAATATGAAGGTAAGATAATTTATAATTGGGAAATAAAATTACACATCATATTTTAGGTAAAACATATCCAAAATAATAAAATAAAAATACTATTTTGCTTTTTTTATTTTTCTCCATTCGTCTACTTCCGTCCCCAATTCATTCTAATTTCCTTTTAAATAATTATATTTGATGGGTATTGTTACCGACGACTTAAGATGGGGATTTCGCAATTGGATTGTTAGCCCATAAAGTGTGGAGGCTCAAATCGATGTATATTTCCAATACAGTTTTTTTTTATTATCCTAAAGTAATGACATTGGGCGCCGATTGGAACCGCTAACTGAAAAAGCCCTATCCACCATAATCCATACTACAATCTGAATCTTCGAACGCATCAATGCCGAATTGAAAATTAAACTTGCTTAAATTTTGATAGATATATCAATTTAATTAGAGCCTATATCATTAAATAACCATTGATTGGTAACATAAAAAATTAAGTAGAATAGTTTCTACATTTGGCAAGAATAGTATTTTTTGATAAATATTGATGACCCTATTAAATAGATGGGTGCATATGCATGACTTGTCATGTGTTGAGTACATGTAATTTGTCCACAAAATTAAAACAATCTAAGTGATGGGTACGGTAATACATGAGTCGACTCAGAATCTAATTCGTAAGAGGAAGAAAAGCATAAGTAATGACGACCCATTAGAAAATCCTTTGAACCAAAGATACAAAAGGCACAGCAGTTGATCCAAAAGGTGTGACTCGAACGGTCCAATAATAAATGAGTATTAATGGATAATTAATGGACCGTTATAAGTAATTACCATGCTGATCTCACGGTCGAAAATCGTATTGCCCTACCATCAATTAAAAGTGACAGTTACGCATGTAACTCCTTTCATAACTGCAAAGGAGTAACACACATGCATGGAATTAGGGGTCCACCAGTTAAATGATACCCATCATTATAATATCATCCCCACGAAGAAGAGGGGGTCGAGACAAATGCTCACACAAGCAAGCAAGTCAAAATACTTTCTAAGATACTCTCCATACAAGTGCAATACTTTCAAAACCACTCTTCCATTCGAATGCATTCTAAGGAGCTTAGTCCTCCAACACATAATCCCCATTTACTTCTTGCTATCTTTCTTTTTCGTATAGAAAGATTACTAACTTAAATGTCAAAGGATATATCGAGGAGCGAGTCCTATATTTCTCTAATCTCTTATTCGTTTGTCGTGATATGTAGGATCTAAATTCAGAATAACGAAAACCAAATTTGTTTCCGATCGGACACCTGGATAAGGTGGTCCCCTAATTCGTTCGACAATACAGATCTAGAAATGTATCAGTGGTACTATTTGTGGGAATGACAAAAAGTTTAACCATACAACCAAAGAAAGTAAACATGGTAAATACCAGGGCTCAAGCAAGTGTGCCAGCAAGAGACACCGTCTCACATGTTGATGACCCAATGGTAAGTAGTTATGGAACTGCTTGTTTGGCCATGGATATAAACATGGAAATGTTGGAGGTCCGAGTAGACACTATGTCCAAACTGTTCCAGATCATTTGTACCCCGCACGGAGGGACAACCATTGGGAGATTCTTTCTCTAACTCCTAGATGTCGGCATCCAAAATGAGGAACCGGAGGAAGAAATTGTGACGACCCGACTTTAAACCACCATCTAGTACCGTCGTCAAGTCTAAAAAAAATCATTTCCTTAATATTGATTAAGAATAGTAATTAGGTGGACATAAAAATTTTTCTTTTCTTTTACACCCAGTATTTCATG
>JAOVVI020007597.1:0-11132 GCA_028571085.2 Nepenthes alata | reverse complement strand
TCTCACCTTTTGAACATCTTTTATTATTATCATCATTCTTCTTATTGTTGCTCTGTGTAATATTCATTAATATTTATTATTATCAGGGTCTAGTTTGATTTGAAGAGTAAATTTCTCTTTTTCATATTTGAATACTTTTTTATTAAAAGACTTATTAGTTCTTTTAACTTTTAAACATTTCATAAATAATTTATTATAGGTATCTAAAAGTCATTGAACTCATTTTTTGGACTTATTTTTAAAGTTATCAAATTGTTATTATTTTTCTCTCATATCCTCACCAAATCTACTTACAAAAGTTTTAAACACTATGTAATTTACCTCACATTCTTCTAAATATTTTTCATTTTTATGCTCATTCTCTTCGTCATTGCTTGATGTAGCATTCGTTGCTTGTCTTTTTTGGCATTTAAAATGTGGGATTCAGTTTAAATATGTCTAAAATTATTACATTTATAACACTATACTTCTTGAGGTTTCTTGATTTTTACATCTCTAATTTGTTTTTTATTATTTTTATCACTTTCATAGGGGTTTTGTTTGCTTTTTATTAATCAAAATAATTTTTGTCCTTCTCCAGAAATGTTTTACATTTTTTTTATAAAAAGGGCAAAATCATTGTCAAAGAGAGATTCTATATTCTATTTATTTTCTAGTACTTCCTTGACGGATTTAGTGTAATGGGTTTTTTTTTTTTTTTCGATTGAGACAATGTCTACTCATATATTTATAGCAAGCCAACAAGTTTTTTTAATTTTTGCTTTGTTGAGGTATTTATTCTCTTTTATGATAGTAACCTTAGGTTTCAATCAATCAGAAAGAAATCTCATTATTTTACGTGCAATATGATTTTTAAAATTTTTTTACTAAGATTTAATATAGAATTCACAATGTCATTTAACTTGGTATAGAATTTATCAAAATGTTTATCTTCTTTTGTTATAATTTTTTCAAATCTAATAGTAAGTATTTACAATTTATAATTATTAATAATTTTTATTCCTTCATGGGTATTTCTTAGGATTCTTTTTAGGTTTCATACATGAAGATATGTTTAAAATTATCAGAAAAAATAGCCATAAAAATAACATGTAATTCTTTACTATTTTAATTACACGTATCTAGTTTCTCTTTAATCCATAATGATAGAAATATAATTTCGTTATTTGTTGTACTCTTGGGTGTGATCCACCTAAATTGAGTATTACCCCATACCTGTTCATCAATTGATTTTAACAACGTTCTTATGTGCACCTTACAATATGTATAATTGTTTCTATTGAAATATGTAGGAACGTAGAAGGACTGGCTCGTATTTATCTAGTCAATAGGGTTAAGGCTTGAAGTAAGTCTCTAATACCACTTGAAAAGATTAAGAGTTGTTAATTTTGATTTATTTAGACATTATAAATTTACGAAAGTAAAATATATAAGAATATTTAATACACATAATATATATTATTTATTAGTTCTAAAATAAAATAGCTATTTATAGTTAAATTTATTGCCAAAAAATAAATCTAAAATAATAAAGTAAATTAACACAAAAATTTTGATGATTAAAAAAAATCTCAATAACTAATAATTATTAAGTAAAAATCTCGGAACACTTTTGAATCTTTATATTAAACTTGGTTCACTTGTAGTAGAGTCTTTACATATTATTGGATGGTAATGTCCATACTACTAACATGCTGATAAATGTTTACAAGTTGGAGTTGGTATGTAAATAATAGAGAATGCATGGAGTGAAAAAACCTTAATAATATATCTCAAGAGCAATGGTTTAGCTTTTATAAACAAATGATGACTTTCTGCTTTTGTTGCGTTATCGGATCCTGAGCTCTGTACGGATAAGGACCCAGGTGTAGAGCAACATGAAATATACCTTTTTAGTAGAAGGAAGAGAGAGAGAGAGACGGTGACACATGGAGTTTTTACGTAAAAAACTCTTTTCTAAATGAGAAGAAAAAAATCACAGAACTTTGAATCCGAAAATTATTTCATTATCTTTGAATGTGAGTACAAAGGATGGAGAGCGTGAATGCCTTCTTTTCTCTCTCTAAGAGTGTAAATGCTAAGATAGAAAATCGGATCCTTTGTTAGGCACACAGTTAATATTTATGTAGTAGTTGAGCCCTCCTACGTGGTGTAGCAACGTGGAGGTAGTGTATGCAGTGGATCATATCACCAACCCTGCAAGTCCATCCCACCATGTCAGAAAGATTGCATGCATGTGAGCTAGCTCTGTAAGACGTTAATTCTGTAGATATCACATCTGCACTTTAGGCCATTATTCCCTGTGAAGCTTGCGTGTGGCAGATATTGCGTGTGCCTTTGCAAACGTCATCCTTTTGAGCTGGTGTTCTTCGCCGTTCGGAGCTTCCTTTCTACGCTCGTGCCATTAGAGATTTCTCAGAATCTACGTCATTGAAAAAGACTTTTGGCCTTTATCACGTCCGCGGATGTTTGGTGACAAATATCCTGTCGGCTTTATTGGAGACAAGCCTCCTAAGCTAAGTCATTCTCTCAAACTAATTTAGCTCATTTGGCCTCTTGGGAGGTGGGCCTAAATCCTCAGGCCCTGCGAGCCCAGTTAGCCTCTTGGGCTCTAGTGGTTTCTTATGCCTTCTATGGACTCGAACACATTTCATAAAAATGGATTTCTTGATTGACTTTAGGTATTCACTATCTATCACTAACCCCCCATGCCAAGAGGTTCAAAAATTTCAACCTTTGGCATGTGTGACTCTGGCATTATGATATTTTAAAACATTCCTCTTTGGTCCACGGCCTAAGACTCCTTTTTTTCAAAAGCAATCTTTCCAAGGGTCCATGGACTTTTCCTGAGTGGCTTAGCCATAATCCATTTGATGAAGTGACTATAGTCCGATGATTGAGGAAAAGCGTCTGGGGGTGTTGCTGGAATCTGGCTTGATCAGACGTTGTTCGTGGACTCTCCCTAGATCCGAGGCGATGGCCTATGCCATCAATTGGCACATTTAATGTGCATTAATTTGGCGTATTAAATGCGCACTAATTGTAGCCTTGGGAAGGGAAGGGCCATCACTGCCAGCGACTTGGGGGAAGTTGACACGTAGCTGGGCAATTAATGAGGCACGCTATTTTGAATCCTGTGGCTATTTAAGTTTCTTTTCCTTTCCTTTGTCATTTCATTCAAGATTTCAAAATTCTAAGTGCCCTTTTTCTCTCTACAACTCGAAGCTCCTTTCTTCTCCTTCTTCACATACGTTCTCTTCTTCTTCGTGTCCCCATATTTTTCCATGGCTATTGGAGTGAAGGATCTTGCTTCTTCTATTTCTTTGGGGAACCTTGAGGCCATTCGAGCAAAATATAGGATTTCAAACTCAATGATCAAGGTAGTTCCTAGCGCTGATGAGAGGGCGTGCTCGCCTCCTGAAGGTTTTATTACTATTTACGAATTTCACCTTAAAGGTGGTCTTCGATAACATATGGCCCTGAAATTCTATGAGATGATGAGCAACCTCAAAGTCCCTGTGGCTAGACTTCAATCTAATGTTGTTAGGTATCTATTCTCCCTTTACGTTTTCGCTCGCTACCACAAAAAGATCTTTGATGTTGTGGCATTGAAGGTCATCTTGAGGTTTGTCCATGGGCAGGATTGGATCATGATTACTCCTCGCCGCGAGTTTCTCGCCATTAGCGGTTGAAACCCTAATTCCATAAAGTGGTGGAAGAACAAGTTCTTCTTCGTTGGTGTTCATCCTTACTGGGCCATTCCTAATGAATGGGGGAATGTGGAGCCTAGTCTGTGTAAGGACATCATGAGTGGTGAGAGTGAGCTGATGAAGGACTTCACGAATTTGCTGTTGTCTAACCTGAGCTCCTTCAACGAAAACAAGAAGAACAGATAGTTGAGGCCCAAGTACTTGGAGAAAGCCAAGTGGGAGCCTCAACACGAGGAGTCTAGCGTTCCTTCTGTTCCTTTGAAGAAGAAGAAGAAGAAGCAAAAAGCTCTGAGGATTGAAGAGGGTCCGAGCGACTAAAGAAAAGTCATCAGACTGAAACTTTGAAGCGTTCGACGGCGATTGTTGAGTGCTCTTCCTCGTTTGATAACGACGCATCCACCATTGAACTGCTGGTGAGGAAAAAAAGGCTAGCCCAAGGTGATGAAGACATCGGACCCTCAGTTGCTGCTAAGCCTACCGAGCAGCCTTCTGAGGTTGTGGACTTTCCTGTGGAGCCACCTGTTGCCCCTCCTCCTCCTTATGAGCCCATGTTTGACATTCCCTCCATTTTTACTGGAGAGGCCTCGGATTGGATGGATAATCCATCCAAGGACATTGCCGTGGGACAAGCAGAGGGGGAGACTGAGACGATTTAGGCCGAGGAAGCAGTGATGATGATCATGATGGCGACTGCTGAGTCTATTGAGGCCTAGGAAAGTCGGGTTGTGGAGTTGCCCACTGTCGAGACTACTGAGCTCCCTTACTTTGCAATCAAAATCTACAGTCCAATTGAGCTTCCACCCGAGGTCCATGAGGAGGTCCTGGTCGAGGACGTCGCTGGAACTTCACACGTTGTTGAAGCGGAGACCAGGGCTGCGGGTTATTTTGAAGTGGTTGAGTCTCTAGTCCTCGATTTTATTGAAATTTCCCCTGTGACCGAGGCCAGGCTGGGGTTTCTGTGGTGCAGGAGGTAGCTGCTATGGAGTTGGCCGAGTCCAAGGCCCTCAGAGAGGAGAGTTCAGCTAAGAGCTTTCTCGTCTCTAAGATACTTCTCTACTCTTTCTCAGGCTCTTTGTTCACTTCTGTCCAAACCTTAATGACCTGTTTTTCCTTTATAGCTTCACGAGCTGGCTAGCAATCTTGATCTGATCATTGGCGACGTCACCTAGACTTGCGCTAAGTTGGAGACCCTCAGGGCCTCAAGAGAGCGCACCAAATGTCTTGAGCTTGAAATTGCTGAAACCAAGAGCAGAATCTCTTTCCTTGAAGATTCACTAAGGGTGAGAGAGTAGCAGCACGCCTCTGTCGAAGAATCTCTGAGGGCTCAGGAGCAACTGAACGTCTATCTCCAAGGCAAGAATCTCCAGCCAGAGGAGGAGTTTAGGATCTCGCTAAAGCCTAAAGACATTGAACCGGCTCTGGAGCACAAGTATTGGGACACCATCAAGATGTACCGCCGCATCATGAAGATTTTGGTGCCGAGGTTTCCTACTGCTCTGTTTGACTTGAGGAATGGCAGTGCTCAATGCAAGGATGACTTAGTTGGTCTTCCAAGACGAGGTGGGACTCCTGATTTTTCTCAACCAGGGCCTTCCAGTCAGCCTAAATCTTTCGAGTAGCCAAGGGCCTCAAAGTAGTTTTGTACTCTCTTCTTTTTTTTGCTGTACATTTTGTTGTTATTATACATTAATCATATGAATAAAAGTAAATTTTTTGTGCAATCATTTTCCATTTTCGTGGATTGTTTACAAGTATAGTTCTTTGTTGTACTTGTGCCCTTAGAAAAAATTTTCTTTTATGAGCTATGCGTCCGAACCTTTTGACCGTCGTTGGCTGAAGATGTTACTTCTAGGGTCTTCGCATTCTTGCTGCTTTTTAAGCCCGTAAGTTTTTAAATTCAACCTCTTGTTGGTTGTTTGACATCGCTGTCAAATTTTTGAGTTTGACCTCAATTGGGCCGCTCGGATTTAGCCGAGTTTTAGAGTACGACTTCTTATGAGCCACTTGGACTTGGTCGAGTTTTAGAGCAAGTGGAGGGGATCTTTTCACTTGACTTAGGGGCAGCCTAGGTGTTGTATGTTTATGAGATGATATACAAATACTCAATTGAATGCAAAACAGTAATTAAGCAAAATATGTTATTTTATTAATGAAATATGATACAAGCATATCAAATGATGCAATCAATTATACCTGTGTGTTGTACATATTTACTTGTAGTATTTCTTGAGGTGAGCGGCGTTCCACATCCAAGGGACAAGCCTTTCCTCCTTGCTGCGTAGCTTGTATATCTCATTTCGGAGGATGGTTGAGACCAAGAACGGTCCCTCCTAGTTTAGGAAGAGCTTGTTCCGACCGGTATATTTATCGGTGGCCTCGATGCTTCTTAGCACTAAGTCTCCTATTTTGAAATGGCGTACTTTTACCCTCTTATTTTAATACCGGGTGACCCTATACTGGTACGCCGTTGTGCGCAGTCTTGCTACGTCTTGGGCCTCCTCAAGTAGGTCGGGGTTTTCCCAACGTCTCTGTACATTATTGTATGGGTTGAAACTTTCTACTTGAAGACTGGACAGTCTAACTTCCACTAGAACGACTGCCTCAACCCCATAACACAGGCTGAAGGGAGTTTCGCGCATAGATTCCCTTGGAGTTGTCCTATACGACCATAGTATTGGTGGCAGCTCGTTGACCCACGAGTCTCCAGTATGCTCCAACTTCATTTTTAGTCCGTGTAGTATCGTTCAATTTGTGAGCTTCACCAACCCATTACACTGCTAGTACACGACTGATGTATGCACCAGCCTTATCTTTAGGTTGGTACAATACCTAGTGAGCCTTTTTTCTAATAAATCGGGTCCCATTGTCAGTCACAATGTATTTTGGGATCCCGAACCTGCACACGATACTCTGTCTGACAAAATATGTTACGATCTGCTCGATTGTGCGGGCTGATGGCATGGCCTCAACCCATTTTGTGAAGTACTCGATTCTGACGATCAAGAATTTTCTTTGTCCAGCCCCCATTGTGCGAATGGCCATGACGATTGTAGATCTCGGAGTTCTGTGTACAACTGGTGGGTAAGGTTGCCGTGAACTTAGCAGTTTTTATATTTTTACACGAAGTCCATGGTGTTGTACTTTATGGTTGGCCAGTAGTATCATTATCTCATCAGCTTGAACGTGAGGTTCTTGCCCCCAATGTGGGATCTACAAATCCCGAGGTTCACTTCTTCGAGGGTGTAATCTGCCTTTTCTGGAGTGAGGTACCGTAGATAGGAGGCAGAGAATTCTCGTCGATACAACCGACCGTCCATTATGGTGTACCACCTTGCCATGTTTTTCACATTCTTGGCTTCCTCTGCGTCTTCAGGCAATGGCCCGTCAGACAAGTACCTCGGGTAGGGGGTCATCCAATTGTCAGCATCAGATATCTGCATCACTTCTGGTTCAAGATCTTCCACACTGGGTTTGTCAAGGACTTCATGCATTCCTCGGGTATATTGCTAAATATCTCCTGAGGTTGCTGCTTTTGTGAGCTGATCAGCTTTTTCATTCTCCTCTCGTGGGATGTAGACCATTTATTCCTTCTCAATGGCCGACGTAAATTCTTGGACCTTTGAGAGGTATTTGGATAGTTGCGGGTTGTTTACTTCAAAGTTTTCCATAACTTGATTGACGACCAACTCAGAGTCACTATAGACAATCAAATCCTTGGTCGAGCACCCATTTGCTAGCCCAAATCTGGCTAATACGGCTTTGTACTTTGCAGTGTTGTTAGTCACTCGGAACCCGAAGACCATCGAGTACTTTATCTCTGACCCCTCAGACGTCTTCAGCGCAACGTCAGCTCCAAAACTATCCTTCATGGATGAGCCGTCCACATGTAGGGTCCAGATTATTGGGCTGTGTGATTCCTCAGTATCACAAGCGTCCGAGGCCTCCAGAGTTGGGGTTGTGGTTTTGAGAATAAAATTTGCCAAGACTTGGCTTTTTAAGGCCAGTCTCGAGTGAAACTCTATGCTGAACTCACCCAACTCAATATCCCATTTGACCAACCATCCCAACATTTCTAGCTTCTACAGAATCGCTCTCAAGGCTTGGTCGGTCAAGACGATCATTTTGAGTGCTTGGAAATACGGTCTCAGTTTTCAAACGAAATACACAAGCGCCAGAACCATCTTTTCTACGTGAGAATATCTTGTCTCAGTGTCAGCCAGGATTTTACAGATGTAGTACACAGGCTGTTGCCTGTCGTAGTGCTGTTGAATCAAGGCTGTGTCGGACACAGTAAGGTATAGATATAATTCCTCATCTGGTTGGAGAAGTCAAAAGAGGGGGGTTTGAGAGATACCGATTGAGTCCTCGGAAGGCTTTTATGTAGTCAGCCGTCCATTACAAATTGTTAGTTTTTGTCCATCTCAGGGCCTTGAAGAATGTTAGGTACTTCTCGGTCGGCTTGGTCAAGAAGCAAGACAGTACTGCTAGCCTCCTAGTAAGCTTCTAGACCTCCTTCACGGTCTGAAGGGACTTCATATCAATAGTGGCATTGATCTTTTATGGATTAACTTCGATCTCTCGGTATAAAACAATGTAACCCAAGAACTTTTCAAATGTCACTCCGAATGTACATTTACCTGTATTGAGCTTCATCTGGTATACTCTTAGGACATTGAAGGTCTCGTCTAGATCTTGGATGTGATGGTCGGTTATTCTATTTTTGACGAGCATAATGTTCACATAGACCTTCACATTTCTTCTGATCTGGCCTTTGAACATTTTATTCATAAGCCTCTAGTAAGTAGCTCTAGCGTTCTTGAGGTCGAAGGATATAACTTTATAACAGTACGTTCCTTAGTCCATCATGAACGATGTGTACTCATCGTCGGGGCTCATCTTTATTTGATTGTAGCCCGATACACGTCCATAAAGCCTAGGAGTTCATATCCGAACGTTGAGTCTACAAGTGAATCGATCATCGGTAGTGAGAAGCTATCCTTTGGACATACTTTATTGATGTCTGTAAAGTCCATGCATATCCCCCACTGCCGTTATTCTTCTTAACCATCACGACATTAGACAGCCAATCTGGATAATGCACCTCCCATATGAATCTGACGTCTAGAAGTTTCTTTACCTCTTCCTTGATAGCCACCAGCTTTTCCACTGAATAATTTCTCCTCTTTTGCCAAACGTGCTTATGGCCAAGATCTAAGCCCAATTTGTAGACCATTACTCTAATCGGTATCCTTAGCATGTCGCTCGGTACCCAGATAAAGACATTCATTTTTTTTCCATAAGAAGCTGATGGGCTGGTCTCAGAAAGGCTGAGGTAGTGAACTTCATATATGGACGAATTTCCTAGGATCTCTGGAATCCAAAAGGACTCCCTCGATTGCTTCTCCAGACTCGGTCTTTTACAGTTTCGTTTCATCGTGGAAGTCCAAGTCTTCAATGGGCTGAGGGAGAGGCTTTTGTATGACTTGGGACAGATAGCATGTTTGTCCGACAACTTAATCCCCGAGGACCTCTCCAATCCCGTAGGCATGGAAAACTTCATCTTCAGATGTGAGATTAAGGTTACGGATTCAAAGGCAGCCAGGCAAGGACATCCGAGGATAGCGTTGTAGATCGACGGGAGGTCTACTTCCAAGAAGGAAAGGGTCTTGGATGCTGTACTCAGATAGATCCCTAACGTGACCTCAAGCTGGACGACTCCCTGTACTGGCATTGTCTCATTGTCCAGTCCGTAGAGGATCCTTCGGTAGTCGCCATTTGGCTTCTCTTGAGTCCTAATTTGAAGAATGTATCAAGGTAAAATAAATTGTAAAAATTTTTATTATCAATAAATACTCGTTTCATCTGGTAGTCTAATGCTCCGTCAGAAACGAGTGCAATTATAACAAGAGGATCAGAATAGGGGGATATTGCATGGACAATATCTTTATCGCTAAAACTAATGATCTCATCCCTAGATTCTACCATTGGCTTTTTTTGCTTAGCCGCTGGATTTTACCGGGTGCCTCCTCTGGTCGTACGAGTTGATATCATGTTGACAACTCCCGCGGCTACTCAGTTCCTTGGGTGGTCAGCCTCACCATCTCCTACTATTACGAAAGCTTATTCGGGTCTTTGTAGAAAGCAGTTGAGGTGACTTCTCTTGATCAGCTCCTCCATCTCCCTCTGCAGCTTCCTGTAGTTCTCAGTACCGTGGCCTCTACGACGATGGTAATGACAATATTTGGACAGGTCACCACCATCGGGATTCTTTAGTGCTTTGGGCCATTTCAGGAATCTCTCATACCAAATCTGCATCAAGATGATGGTACGTGAGTCGTTCAAGGGAGTCGGGTTTAAGGGTCTATACTCCCTACAAACGGTCTGCTCAAACTTCTGCTACTTCTTTGGCACCCGGGAGCCTTGTCGGTCTTCATTATTCCTTTTTTTCCTCCACTGTCCTAGGGGGAGGCTTTCTACCTGGATGGGCTTTTTCATGTTGTTGGCTTCTTCGGCCGCTATGTATGCTCGTGCTACAGCCTTGGCCTCTGCGAAGGTCTGGGGTCCTATGTGGATGAGGTGCTTGAAGAAAGCTTCCAGCGTAGAGAAGAAGGCGTTTAGCTTCATCCCGTCTGCCATCTTTGGAATTTTTCGGGCCTCTACAATGAATCGGATCAAAAACCCGCTCAAACTCTCCCTGGCTCCTTATTTCACACAAGTAAGGTGCTAGAGTTGCTTCTTAATCTTCCTGTTGGAGGCAAACTATGAGAGGAAACTACCTGCCAGCTCGCTGAATAAGCGAATGAAATTTGTTGGCAGTCCATAAAACCATATACTCACATATCCTTTAAGTGTCAACGAAAAGTACTGATACATCGTCATCTCATCCAAACTTTGGAGGCTTAAATGCTTGCGGAAGTAATCGAGATGATCCATTAGATCGATACTTTCATCGTATACATCGAGGTTTGGCATCTTAAACTATGGGGGGAGTGGTTTCGTCCTGATTTCCATGGTAAACAGATATTGACGCAGGTCAGTAGCTCCACCTCCATCGTTTCTTCCAAAAATTCGTTGCCAGACCTTCTCAAGTTTCTCCTCCACATGGGGTGGAGTCGTCGTCTTCTTCTCATTGAAGTAATTCCTCAACTCGTAGGGGTCTTGGGTAGCCTCACTCTGGCATGCTCCTACCCCTTGAAGGGACTCCATCATGAGGAGCTACCTCCTGAATGGCGTACTCCTGATTGTCGCACACACAGTGAGAGTTTTGCATCTCTGGGCTTTCGTCCTGTATCCGAGGACCCAAGCAACCTTCAAATCGTTGCGGGACTCTACTGCTCGAGACAATTTGCGTCCTTGGGTCCTCATGCTAGCCGGCTTGCTTCGTGGGGTGCTTCTTTCTCTTACCCTTTCTCTAGGACGTCG
>JAOVVI020007595.1:1170-14758 GCA_028571085.2 Nepenthes alata | reverse complement strand
CTTCTAATTTTGCTGAATCACTCCTTAAATTTTGCTGAATTGGTTTATTGTGATACTGCCCTGTGTTGCTGTTTGGTAGGCCCTGAATTTTGTTGATTCTGCTGCTTGGTTCTGCTGTTATTTTATCATTTTATACATTACTGAATTATCTTATTTTGCTGCTGCCCGAATGCCACTGCTGCCCTGTTTTTTTTCTTTTGTGTGTGCTTACCGTGCTGCTCTCCTGCACTGCTACCTATCGATTTAATTATAAAGCATGCTGAATCATTAGCTCTCTTCTAATATTGCTAAAGCATGTTGCCCGTTTAATTCTTTTGTTCAGCTGCTCCACCGAGTGCTGCTGCCCAGATTTGTTGCTGATTAATCCTTTTACTTAGCTGCTCCACTGAGTCAAATTTTTAAGGTATGCTGAATCAGCATGCTGCTGCTGCGCCACATTTTAATGTAAGCTGTTTCTAGCAAACCGAAATTAAATTGGTTGCTAACCGGTTCCATTAATTAAATTTGTGCCGCTGCTGTGTCCCGGGGTGAGCCTTCGGCTTTCGGGTTTTAACATAATTAGCATAATTATGAAACTCAATTTTTACAATCCTACTCCCTTATAAAATTTCATCCTCAAAATTTGGAGGAATTTGCATGCCTTAAGGAAACAGATGAGGATACTTGTTCCGAATTTCATTTTCTCGTTCCCATGTAGCCTCCTCGTGTGAATGGTTTCTCCATAAAATTTTAACCAGTGGGATGTTCTTTGTGCGAAGCATCTAATCCCTTTGTTTTAAAATTTGCACCGGTTCCACATACAATAAACGTTCACTGATGATCAAGGGTTCATAGTCAATAACATGTGTTGGGTTATATATATACCTTCAAAGTATTGATACATGGAATACATTATATACTTCCATCATACTTGGTGGCAATGCTAACCGATAGGCTACTTCTCCGACTTCTTTTAGAATCTCAAATGGACAAATAAACCTTGACTTTAGTTTTCCTTTCACCCCGAATCTGGATGTTTCTTTCGATGATAATACTTTCAGAAAGACATAATCGCCAACTTCAAATTTTAGCTCTGATCTCCTCCAAGCGGCGTTGCTTTTCTGTCGACTTTGGACCACTTTTAAATTCTCGTGGATCAATTTAATTTTCTCAGAGGTTTCCCGAATAATTTCCGGTTCTAATAGCCATTTTTCACCAGTTTCCTTCCATTGGATTGGAGATTGATATTTTCTTCCGTATAGAGCTGCATTGGTGTCATTCCGATGCTCGTTTGGTTACTATTATTGTAGGTGAACTCTGCCAAAGCTAAGTGATTATCCCAGTTACTGTTCATCTCTAGCACCGAAGCCCTTAGTATGTCTTCCAGAATTTGAATGGTGCGCTCCAATTGGCCATCTATTTGCGGATGGTATGCAGTGTTCAATTTTAATTCCGTCTCCAATTCACGGTGTAGGCTTTCCCAAAATTTGGAAAAAAACTACGGATCTCGATTCGATACAATGGACACAGGCACACCATGTAATCTAACGATCTCATCAATATAAATCCGAGCTAATCGATCCCTCGGATAAGTTATACAAATAGCTAAAAATTGTGCTGATTTCGTGAGCCGATTTATGATCACCCAAATAGCATCATGATTCTTTGATGTTCTCGGCAATCTCATCACGATATCCATCGTTAAGTTTTTCCATTTTCAACTTGGAATAGACAACGGTTGTAACAAACCAAATGGTTTCTTTCGTTCGGCTTTTACCTGCTGGCAAACTAAACATCTTCTTACATAGGTCACTATCTCTCTCTTCATATTTTTCCACTAAAACATTTTCTTTATATCTTGGTACATCTTGTTAATTCCCGGATAAATGGTATATCTGGATCGGTGAGCCTCTTTTATGATTTCTTACTTCAATTCCTTATTATCTGGTACACATAATCTATCTTGAAATCTTAAAACTCCGTCAGCACGAACATTAAAATCAACCTGGGAGTCTCGATTTAGATCTCCGACAATATCTAGCAGAAATGGATCGTTCATCTAGCCATCCTTGATTTTCTTTAGTATTCTCGGTTGGATTTGAAGGTATGATAAAATCATCCGGTTGCCTTGAGCGTATCTTTGAATGTTATATTGCTTCATACTTTCGAGCATCTCTATCTCTTTAATCTCCAATCTTGCCATAAAATACGTCTGACAATTCAAGGCATCAGCCACTACAATGACTTTCCCCAGTTAATACTAAATCTCACAATCGTAGTCTTTCAGGAAATCAGCCCAGGAGTTCCGATTTAGATCTCTGGCAATATCTACTAGAAATGGATCGTTCATCTAGCCATCCTTGATTTTCTTTAATATCTTTGGTTGGATTTGAAGATACGATAAAATCATCCGGTTGCTTTAAGCGTATCTTTGAATGTTATATTGCTTCATGCTTTCAAGCATCTCCATCTCTTTAATCTCCAATCTTGCCATAAAACACATCTGACGACTCAAAGCATCAGCCACTACTATGACTTTCTGCGGTTGATACTGAATTTCACAGTCGTAGTCTTTCAAGAAATCAGCCCTAGTGTCTCGATTTAGATCTCCGGCAATATCTACTAGAAATGGATCGTTCATCTGGCCATCCTTGATTTTCTTTAGTATCTTCGGTTGGATTTGAAGGTATGATAAAATCATCCGGTTGCCTTGAGTGTATCTTTGAATGTCACATTGCTTCATACTTTGGAGCATCTCCATCTCTTTAATCTCCAATCTTGCCATAAAATACATCTGACAACTTAAGGCATCAGCCACTACAATGACTTTCCTCAATTGATACTAAATGTCACAGTTGTAGTCTTTCAGGAAATCAGCCTAGGAGTCCCGATTTTGATCTCCGGCAATATCTGTTAGAAATGGATCGTTCATCTAGCCATCCTTGATCTTCTTTAGTAGCTTCGGTTGAATTTGAAGGTATGATAAAATCATCCGGTTGCCTTGAGCGTATCTTTGAATGTTACATTGCTTCATGCTTTTGAGCATCTCCATCTCTTTAATCTCCAATCTTTCTATAAAATACGTCTGACAACTCAAGGCATCAGCCACTACAATGACTTTCCCCAGTTGATACTGAATTTCACAGTCGTAGTCTTTTAGGAAATCTATCCATCTTCTCTATTTTATGTTCAGCTCTTTTTACAAGAATAAATACTTCAAACTCTTGTGGCCCGAATATACAAGGAATTTCTCACTATACAAATAGCGTCTCTAAATCTTTAGTGCAAAAAACTATTGCCGCTAATTCCAAATCATCGGTCGGATAATTCTTCTCGTAAACTTTTCGTTGGCTTGACCCATAGGCAATGGCTTTCCTGTGCTGTATTAAAACACAGCCTAACCCAGTCTTAAAAGCATCGCAATAAACTACAAATCCACCCGTTCCTTTTGGAATTGATAGAATTGGAGCAGACATTAGTCAATTCTTCAGTTCGTGAAAGCTCCGCTCACATTCATCCGTCCAATCAAATTTGGCTTCATTCTTTGTCAACTGAGTGAGAGGCATAGCAATTCTAGAGAAATTCTCCTCAAACCTGTGGTAATAACCTGCCACACCTAAGAAACACCGGACTTTTGTCACCATCGTAGGTCAACTCCAATTGGTAACAACTTCGATCTTCTTCGGGTCGACTAGAATGCTTCCATTTGAAATATCATGGCCCAAGAATGTTACTTCTTCGAGCCAAAATTTACATTTTTTCAATTTAGCATATAATTTCTTCTTCCAAAGAGTCTAGAGCACAATTCTTAAATGTGCCTCATACTCCTTATAGCTTTTGGAATAAATTAGGATATCATCAATAAATACTACCACAAACTTGTCCAGATACAGCCGAAACACCTCGTCCATTAAATTCATAAAAGCTGATGGGGCATTAGTCAATCCGAATGGTATAACCTAAAATTCGTAATGGTCGTACCTTATTCGGAAGGCTGTCTTTGACACATTTTCCTGCTTAATCCTTAATTGGTGATATCTTGAACGGAGATCAATTTTTGAAAATACTGGAGTCTCTTGAAGTTAGTCAAATAAATCGTCAGTTCGGGTCACGAATATTTATTTTTGATTGTGATCTTATTTAATTCAAGATAATCAATGCACAGCTGTAAGGTTCCGTCCTTTTTCATAAATAATATCGGTGCCTCCCAAGGAGACACACTTGGTCTAATAAAGCCCTGCTTTAGCAATTTCTGCAACTGCTGCTTTAGCTCTTTCAATTCTGCAGGCACCATTCTATACAGTGTCTTTGAAATGGGGCCCGATCTTGGAACAATCTTAATTTCAAACTCAATTTCTCGATGTGGTGACAAGCTAGGCAATTCCTCCAGAAAAATGTCCTCAAATTCACACACCACCGATATATCTTTTGTCGACACATCATGACTCCCAATCGTGCTGGCATAGGCTAAATATGCTTGACATCCATTTTTAATCAAATGTTGGGCATGTAGAGCCGAAATTAGATAAGGCATTTCCTTTCGTCTTACTCCTTGAATGTGAAATGTCTCACATCCTGGGATAGCAAAGTAAACTCGTTTATGAAAATAATCTACATTGGCATGGTAATTTGCTAACTAATCCATGCCTAAAATTACGTCGAAATCATCCATATCTAACAAAATCAAACCTACAGTCAATTGTAGCCCATTCACCCAAATCACACATCTCAAGTACATTATGTCCGTAATCATAGATGAGCCCATAGGTGTTGATACTACCAAGGAGAAATCTAAAATCCTCGGGGGTGATTTTAGATGAAATATAGATTTTGGAAAAACAAGGGAATGCGTAGACCCTGAGTAAAACAACATTTGAGCTGGAACATCACAAATGGAGAGAGTACCTTTCACAACATTTGGCAATGCTTCTGCCTCCTGGATCGTAACTCCAAAAGCCTTGCCTTGGATAGCAGATTTCTTTATCTCCGACTTAGGAAAGGGATAATTCTTGATGAAGTGGCCCAATTGTCCACAGTTGAAGCAAACTCCGATCAATCAATGACAAGGCTTTCTTGGATGTTGTCTCCCACACTGAGGGCATGTTGGTTTTGCTTCTTGCAGGTGTGGTATTGGTTGAACTGTAGTGTTGCTCTTTCCTTTATCCACTACTTTAGCTTTCTCGACGGTTCCTCCGGCTCCTAAGCTTGATCCTGTACTCGGGCCTCCCTAATTGGACGCTCTCTTCTTGAAAAACTCTCTTTCTCTAGATTCTTTTTGAACAAAAGTGCCCGATCTAACATGTCTCTATAAGTCTGCAGCTTTAAAGCCTCCAGCTACTTTTTGATTTCATCCCTCAAACTCTTTTGAAACTTCTTGGCCTTTCTGACTTCATCCTCGACCAGGTAAGGAGTATAGCGAGATAATTCGGTAAACTTCGCATCGTACTCTACTACCGATCAGTTCCCTTGTCTGAGTCTCGCAAACTCCCAAGGCTCTCTTCTATATAGTCCACCAACGATCTACTTTTCCTTCTAGTCTATAAGAGTCAAACGTCATTTTGTCTTCCTCAGGACAATGAATGACCGTGAAGACCTTTTTAAGCTTTCGGATCCATATATCTGCCTTTGCTGGATCCAAATCCCCCCTAAACTCAGGCACCTGTTCATTGGTAAACCAATCGTAGGCTGATGCTCCTGGATTTGCTGGGGCTAGAGCTGGGGTTGGGGCTGGTACCAACTTACGTGGTGCCAAGGATTCCATCTCATCGGTCATCCGTCCTAGTAGATCTAGGTACTCTACTTCTCTATCAAGTTGAGTTCCGTTACTGGATCGGGTATTTCTTCTTCGACTTGTTATTTACAATTCCTATTGGTCAAATATTAATATATAGGTTAGCTCCTCACATAAAATTTAATCTGAGGTCTTAACCAGAGACCAATAACTAAAACATAGCTATAACTAACAATTCCCAACTTAAATTAATTTAAACCAATTCTTAGCTTCCGCATTATAATTGATCAACATAAGGCATCTCCTTAACTGTTACCAAACGAGTAGTTACCAAAAGGGCTTCGGTGTTAGAGATGAAAGGTAATTGAGATAATCACTTAGCTCTGGCGGAGTTCGCCTACAATAACAGTTACCAAACGAGCATCGGAATGGCACAATTTGAAGTTTTATACGGAAGAAAATGTCGATCTCCAATCCACTAGGAGGAAACTGGTGACAAATGGCTATTAGGATTGGAAATTATTTGGGAAACCTCTGAGAAAATTAAATTGATCCACGAGAATTTAAAAGTGGCCCAAAGTTGACAGAAAAACTACGTTGATCAGAGGAGATCGGAGCTAAAATTTGAAGTTGGTGATTATGTCTTTCTAATAGTATCACCATCGAAAAGAACGCCCATATTTGGGATAAAAGGAAAACTAAATCAAAAGTTTATTAGTCCCTTTGAGATTCTGAAAAAGGTCGGAGAAGTGGCCTATCGATTAGTATTGTCATCAAATATGGCAAAAGTACATAATGTATTCCATGTATTGATATTTCGGAAGTATATATATGACCCGACACATGTTATTGACTATGAACCCTTGACCATCAGCGAAGATTTATCGTATGTGAAGGAACCGGTGCAAATTTTAGAACAAAGGGATCAAGTGCTTTGCACAAAGACCATCCCACTAGTCAAAGTTTTATGGAGAAATCATTCACGCGAGGAGACCACATAGGAACAACAAGATGAAATCCGGAACAAGTCTCCTCACCTATTTCCTTAAAGTATGCAAATTCCTATAAAAATCAAGGACAATTTTGTAATTGGTTGGATTGTAAGAATTGAGTTTCATAATTATACTAATTATATTGAAAACCCGGAAGCTGGAGGCTTACTCCGGGACGTAGCAACGGCGTAAATTTAATCAATGGAACTGGTTAGCAGCCGATTTAATTTCGGTTGGCTAAGAACAACTTACATTAAAATGTGGTGGAGCAATAGAATGCTGATTCAGCATACCTTAAAAATTTGACTCGGTGGAGTAACTGAACAAAAGGATTAATTAGCAACAAATCTGGGCAACAGCACTCAGTGGAGCAGCTGAACAAAGGAATTAAAAGGGCAGCATGCTTCAGCAATATTAAAAGACAGCTAATGATTCAGCATGTCTTATAATTAAATCGGTGGGCAGCAGTGCAGGAGAGCAGCACGGCAAGCACACAACAGCAAAAAAAAAAAAAACGGGCAGCAGTGGCATTCGGGCAGCAGCAAAATAAGATAATTCAGCAATGTATAAAATGATATAACAGTAGCAGAACCAGGCAGCAAAATGAGCAAAATTTAGGGCCAACCAAACAGCAACACAGGGCAGCATCACAAGGAACCAATTCAGCAAAATTGAAGGAGTGATTCAGCAAAATTAGATGCCTCAACTTGGGGGACGCTAATCTGATTTAGGAGAAATTCGGGAAGAACTGGCAGCAGCACATCCAAATAAGGGATGATTCAGCAACTCCAGCCTTCAACTTATATTAAGGCAACAAGAGAGTAGAAGCAAGGAAGTAAAATGAAAGGGAGAAGAGAGGAGAGAACCGAAAGGCAAAAGAGAGGTGAAGAAATTCAGTATTCCACGGTTTGCATCAGTTGAATTTTAGGTAATTCAGTTTAAGGCAAGTACTCCACCGGCACTTCCTTCACTTGTTGCTAATTCTTGCTGATTATTTTCAAGTATTGTTGATCCAATACTTAATTTTCTTACTTTACCATGCTGCCACTTCTATATCATCATCTTAGAATAGGTAAAAACTCAGTTTTGAGGCTGTTGAACCGGGTGATGTATCATGTGCTGCTTTTAATTTTTCAACATGTAAAAAATTAGTTTTGAGGCGGCTGAACCGGCTGCTAAACCAGTGGCTGAGCCGGGTAATGTATCATGTATTAGTTCTAATTTTTTAGCATGTAAAAAAAATTAGTTTTAAGGCGGCTGAACCGGCTACTGAACCGTGTGATGTATCATGTGCTGGTTCTGATTTTTCAGTATAGAAAAATTAGTTTTGAGACAGCTGAACCGGCGGCTGAACCGACTATTAAATTGGCGGCCATACCGGCTGATATATCGTGTGTTGGTTCTGATTTTTCAGCATGTAAAAATCAGTCTTGAGGCTTGCTGAACCAGCTGCTACACCACAGTTTCTAGTTCTGATTTTCTCCCTGTTTGCCAAATTACTATATAACCAAATCACCATTCAGCATATGTAAAAATTGCAAGACCTTGCTGTTCCACTACTAATTGCTGCAGCTCTAATATTTGGATACTGAATTTTCAGCTTCCTGATATTGGATTTCCTTATGTTTTGATGAATCACACATACTGAACTGCTGAAATTTCAACAATACTTTGCTTAAATTCAACCGATGTTGAGTTGCTGGAATTTTAGCAAAGCTGTACTGGATTACAGCTTATTTTAAAGCATTAAATTGTTGATTTTAGAATTCATTAATAAAATTGATACCGAAGCCTTGTAGTTGCTCCCTCCATATAATTGAAATTTGAGATATTAAGACACTGCATCTAAGGCTGTTGAAAATCCCATACCATGTGTGAAAGCCTTACACAATATTAAGAAGTATGATTATTTTCTCCCGAAATTGAGAAAATTAAGAAGAAGAACCAAGAACAAGTGTAGAGCTTCCACGATGAATTAAAAAGGAATTAAGAAATTGGATTAAGGATTTATTTAGAGGTTAATATTCCTTAACATGCCTTAGGATATTGTAGTGATAATCGAGGAATTACCCTTAGTACCACGGATATTGTGTGGATTGAAAACAATTCTTTCCTCGATTGTCCGCTCCATTAGCTGGTAAGGCCTACCGGCTCTAGTCCTTTAGGTTAAGTAAGTTTTTACTGTAAAACAGTAAAAGAACAAGATAAAGAAAATTGAATGCATCAGGAAAATGTTATCGTTCATATTTCATGCTTATATATGCATTATGACTCCTATTACTTCCGATAATATATTTTCAGTATAAAGTTAATGTGAAATTGATTTTGGTTTTTAGCAAGCATATTTTCTTAACAAGAACCGTCATTATATTCCTATAATACAATGTTGGTGCCACTGATGGCATGGCAACTATATGGATCCTATGTATATTTATATGTATTTATCACATTTAATAATAATAATAATTGCTATTGACGGAAATAAGGACGTGGGACATCACAGTTCCAATAAGTCCCCATAGCATTTGCCAAAAGTAGTTGATAAATCTTGTGTCTCTATTTGAAGTTATAGTCTTTGGCACTCTGTACAAGCAAACAATTTCTTTGAAGAAAAACTATAGGATTTGAGAGGTGTCAGTAACAGGATGACAAGATGTAAAGTAGGCTATTTTTGAGAAGCGATCGACCACAATGCATGTGATTTATGTCCTGCTCAGGATTTGGGCATTCCTAAAAGGAAGTCCATGCTAAGATATTCCAAGGATGTTGTGGAATGGGTAGGGATTGGTACATTCCATGATTTAGTCATCCTCCTTTTGTGCATTGACAAGTCATGCATTGTCTGACAAATCAGTCAACATCCTTACTCATTTAGGGCCAGCCATGATAAATCAAAGCCAACCACTTCATAGGTTAATGTCTTGGGGAAATAGCCTTTTCTACGGATGGCATCAGCTACATTGTTCATAGCCCTAGATGTGTATCGGGGAACGGGTCTATATTCTTGGAGGAAGGATGCCCATTTAGCGTGTCAAGAATTGAGCTTCTTTTGGGCGTGGAGGTATTGTAGAGCTCCGTGGTCAGAAAGTAGGATGAACTCTTTGTGGATTAAATAGCAATGCCAAAACCAGAGTGCTTGGATAATAGCATAGAGTTCCAAGTCATATGTGGGATAACGTTTGTTGGTGCAGTTAAGCATTTCACTAAAAAAGAATACTGGTCAGCCCATCTGGTTGAGGATGGTGTTGATGCTGATATGGGACTCATCACATTCTACCATGAAGACTTCACTAAAATCAGGAAGGGAAAGGATGGGGGCTTCTGTCAACATCTTTTTTACCTTGTTGAAACTAGCGGTGGCAAAGTCGTTCCATCAAAAATTGCCCTTGTTCATATAGTCAGTGATGGGGGAAGTACTGGACTTTTTGATGAACCTATGTAGAAGATGGCCAAACTGTGAAGGCTACACACTTTGGTAGTGGTCCGTGGAATAGATCATTCAATAATAGCCCAGATATTTTCTTCGTCCACTTTGGCACCCTCGTGTGAGATGACATAGTCGAGGAATGCCACACTTTTCTTCATAAAGGAGCACTTCATATTGATGAATAACTTTTTATGCCAAAGAACTTCTAAAAATTGACGAATATGGGAGGGGTGCTCAGTTGGTTCTTTGCTGAAAATGAGGATATTGTTAAAGTAAATAACAACGAATTTTTGGATAAATGCTTAGGTTGAGTGATTCCCTTAGCTAACTATTAAAGGTGAATGAATCCCTTTGGAGGATGAGTCATTCCCGTACTTCTATCATTGTAATTTTCAGTTATCTTTAATAATTAAAGTTCCGATTTACTTTAAAACATGCATCCGCATCATCTGGTATCAGAGAAGGCAAGTCCACGATAAGGTCAAAAGACTCTGACATAGAGGTGGACGCACAACCCTTATCTCGAATATCTATTACTAGGACAAATTGGGAGAGCTATGACGAGAAAGCATGAAAATTTGACGACAACTAGATGAATTGTTAAGGTAGTCTTCTGTCTAACCAACTCCTCAACCCACTTCACCATTTTTAATCCCAGACGAATCGTCTGATGAATTTGAGGCAGGATACTCTAGCTTAAGCTCCTCTCAGCCACCCCCATTATATACTATCACAATCCAAACACAACCACCCACTGTTAATCCTACTCCTTTCTCCATGGAAGCCATCACCTGAAATTTGAAGAACGTAGATAAAAGCATCCATGTAGATGTACCTGAATTTGAAGGAAGATGGATTCGGAAGTCTACTGGGACTAGATTGCCACCCTTGAAGCACTTGTTGATTGGAAAGACTTAGCTGAGGAAAGGAAAGTGCACTTCGTTGTTATCAAACTCTATGGGCCAACTTTATCTTGGTGGTTGCATTGCCAGCTAAACTGAGACCACAGTGGCCACCCATGTATAAGCCCATGGGCTGACATGGAGATCAAATTGAAAACTTTCTTCCCCTGGGCTACTCTCAAACTTTGTATTGGAAGCTCCACCTCGTCAAATAGCTATTTGACCAAGATGTCACCAGATACACAGAGGAGTTTTACAAGTACCTTGGCTGAGTTAATCAGCAAGAAAGCAATGACCAATTGGTGGCCTGGTATTTAAGTGGAATCAAACAAGCCACCCACGACAAACTCATGGTGCACCAGCTAACTGCACTAGAGAAGCTTACCAATGGCTCCCAAAGTTGAGACAAAGCTGATGCAAGCCACGAGGAGTCATGAACACGGGAGGGAGAATAACCAGCCTTTCAAATGGCCACCTCTAAGGATCACCAAACAAAGCTGCTGAAAGTGCTTTGAATCAGCGAGGGAGCCATGAAGAGTGTTTTCATTACGGCAAAAGAAGGAAACAGGGTGCACAAGTGCCCACAGAAATCCAACCATGTTCAAGTCATATGCTTGTTTTAATATCAACTCTCCACTAATGTAGACAATTGAACTATTAAAGATTAAAAGGTCTTTTCGAGCTTGTAACATTAGGATTATGGAATTTGTTAATCAAATGAGGGATAGGAATCCTAAAACCTAGAGAACTTTAAAGATTTACATGATTAAGAAAAGAGTTCTAATCTTATGGCAAAATTTCCTATCATCCTCAACATTTATTGAACCAATGTGCTTGAAGTATTTTAGCACCTCGTTTAGCTGGACACAAATGAGCTAAAAAAATGTCTCTAGATAGGGTGTCTAGCATAACAACACTATATTTTCTCCTTTTTTCAATTTTTTTTTTCATTTTTGTTTTGGGAGAAACAATACATAGTCCACATATCCTACTTTCTTGATTCACTGCTGCTTACACTTCAATGGTCTTTGCAAAACTGTAGAGCTCAATATCATACTCTTCAAAAATTCTCTTAAAGGGTAAAACAAGTGTTTTAGACTTAAAATGGGTAGGATTATGGGATTTAACTATGAGATCCAAGCGTTATTTCATTGTATGATATTTAAATTAAATAATTGAGTAGATTTATTAAGGATAAATAAAGGTTCTGGTAAGACTTAGTGTTGGACTGTTCTGTTTTGGCCCTTGATGGGCGCATAAGGCGCGCTCATATATCGATAGCAATATCTGTTGCACATGAGGTGCGCATGTAAGGAGCCCATGTGTGCCTACCGGTATAAATGGCGCCCGAGTACGCATGAATAGAGCTCGTGTGTGCCTAGTAAAATTGGTCCCTCCTGATATGCGTATGAAGGGTGCACATGCGCTAGCCTTTATTAGCCCCACGCTTGATGGGCTCCCGACTAGTACTCATGCATCAATTTATATATATAAGTAACTTCAGTCATTATTTTCTGCTTATTTTTTCTGAGATTTTGAGAAGAGAGAGAAAGAGAAGAAGGTTGAGATTTTGGAGCCGTACCTTATTCTTCTTCTTGAATTAAATTAAAGTAAGCGAATTTTATGTGTTATTCTTTATTTTTTTCTAAAATTTCCGAATTTCTTTTTCTTGAGTCTAAAATCTTAGATTCCATGTTCCCAAGTTATATGCCAATGCTTATTCATGTCTTTTTTGATGTTTGGTTTGTATTCATGTCCTTATATCATAAGTTTTCTCAGATTTTGATATATATTGTTCATGTTCATATATTGTTGGAAAATACCCTAAAATTTCTAAAATTTAATGAAGTATCCTTCTTGCATACCTTTTATTTTGCAAGAACTTTGAAGAATTCTTCTTACATGTGCTTTATTTTTTCAAGACCTTTGAAAATTCTTAACAATAAGTTAAGCAAAGAAATTTTGTTTCGAAATTCTAGAAAAATGTAAATTTTTCATAGAGATGTTCATGTGTTCCTTTCAAATGAACCATCATAAGAAATTAATTGAAAGTATGTATTATAAGTTCATGACATGTTAAAATATATTAAAATAAGGTCGTATAAGGTCCACCCTTAGGTTATAATAGTGGGCAATGCTTCATTAATGAGGGTAATATATGGGAAGCTCATTCACGGGTTTTGAATAGTGGAATGTATCCCATGTTTAGAGGGTAATGTGTAAACTAACCGACGTTCATGATTTCATCCTAGTTGGTGAGGCTTATCACTAGTCTTTGGTTTATTTTATCTTTGCATATTTTGAGGATCATGGTCATTGTTTTGTCCCACATTTACTTACTAAACCTTTAACTCACTTTACATTATCAACCTGTCAATTAATAGGCTTGGATTTCTTACGAGATTTGGTCCGGAGGTGTTTGTTGTCGGAGGGTCTATTTCGAAAAGGGTGCTGTTTATGTATTTTGATAATGTTGTTGGAAATTATGTATTGTGATATTGTTGGAAGAATGAATTAAATGTTTAAGTATATTTTGGCTTGTATTGCTTGATACTAT
>JAOVVI020007594.1:0-14759 GCA_028571085.2 Nepenthes alata | reverse complement strand
GTTCAGGGTGGATTTATATTAATGATTTCTTTGATTTTGTCTAGGTTTGTCTCAATCCCTTGGTAAGATACTATGACGTTGAGGAATTTCCCGAATGTCAGGAATTTCCCAAATGTCACCCCAAACACGCATTTTGTTGGATTCAATTTCATTTGGAGTGCTCAAAGTACCCCAAAAGCCTTGGTTAGGTCTTGAATATGGTCGTTGTCCAGTATGCTTTTGACGAGTATGTCGTCCACGTATACCTTGATATTATTTCAAATTTAGGCTTCAAACATTTTGTTGACCAACCTCTAATACGTTGGTCCTATATTGTTCAGGTAGAAGAGCAAGACATTGTAACAGTAGATCCCTTGATCGGTTATAAATGAGGTAACTTCTTTATCTCCTGAATTCATCCATAACAGGCTGTATCCTGAATAGGCGTCCATGAAGCTTAGCAATTGGTGGCCAGAGGTTGAGTCCACTAATAGGTCGATCATTAGTAGTGAAAAGTTATATTTTGGATATACTTTATTCACATTCGCGAAATCAACACATATCCTCTATTTTCCATTACTTTTCTTGACAATGACAACATTCGATAACCAATTCGGGTATTAAACCTCGCTAATGAACCTCGCGTTGAGTAGTTTCTTGACCTCTTCTTTCATAACGACAACTTTTCTATGGAGTGAATTCTTCACTTTTGTCGGAACCGCTTGTATTTAGGGATTAGGCTCAACTTGTAGACCATTACTTAGTAGGTATCCCCGGCATGTCTACTGGCATCCACACAGATACATTCGAGTTCTGGCGAAGGAATTTCATTAATTGTCCTTGCAAATGATCAGGGAGAGAACCACTGATCTGGACATATTTTTTTGACATGTTCAAATCTAGAGGGATTTGCAAAGTCGATTCATTGGGTTGGCCTTGTTGTAGCATAGCTTCATCTTGAAGGTCAAACTCCACGATTAGCTTGTTTGGTACTGACTCACCTATCTGGGTTAGGTAGTAAGTTCGGTTGATGACTTGATAGCCTTGCACTTCCCCTACCCCATATAGAGTCATAAACTTCATTTTCAAGTGTTGTATGGATGTTACTACCCCGAAGGCCACCAGACATGGTTGGCCTAACATGGCATTGTTAGACCGAGGATATATCTATCACTAGGAACGTTAGCATTTGGGAAACTATTTTTGGTTATATCCCTAGTGTAACTTCCAACTGAATGATCCCTTGGATCGATACGGACTCGTTGTCTAACCCGTATAAAGGGCTATCGGCCGGTCTCATCCAACTCTTTTTTAGTCCTGACTTTAAGAAAGTGTCGAGGTACAGCAAATTTTGAAAACTTTCTTTATCAATAAAGATTTGTTTTAATTAGTAGTCGACGATACTGTCCGAAATGAGTGTAGATAAAATAAGAGAATTGGAATGAGGAGCTATTACATGAGTCATATCATCGTCACTAAAACTAATGGCATCATTCCCTATTTCTAACTTTTGTATTTTGCTTGAGGAAGTTTTCTCAGGATGATCCAGAGCGTTACTTCTGGTGGACCTCGTAGAGATCATGTTCACTACTTTTACCGCCACTCGATTACGAGGTTGTTTAGGTTGCTTCGCGTCGTCATTGCTAGTGTTACCAGGAACAAGTCCTGGCTTTTTCAAGTATTTATTGAGGCATCCCTTTTGAATAAAAGCTACAATTTATTTCTGCAGTCCTCGGTGCTGTAACCTGAAAATCAATGGTGGAAGCAATAATTCGATTGGTCTCCTCCCTTTAGGTTGTTTATTGGCTTTGATCATTTTAGAAACTTTTCATTCCGAATTTTTATTAGAGCATTGGTCCGGGTGTCATTCAGAAGGGTGAGATTTAGTAATTTGTATTCCCTTCTGACGCTTGAATCAGTCCTTAGCTACTTCTTGGGATCTCAAGTGGAGTTATAATTGTTCCTCCGCTTTCCATTGGTTGATCCTGGATGATGATCAGAGCTTTTTAGTCGCTTTAATTCATTGGCCCTGTTGGCTGTTATGTACGCTTGGGTGATAGTCTTCGCTTCAAGGAATGCCTTAGGTTCATGTTGGACCAGATACTTGAAAAATTTACCCGATTCCACAGTGGTCATGAAGGAGTTTAGCTTCACATCATTGGTAAGTTTAGAAATGCCCCAGGCCTCGACATTGAATTTAGCTAAGAAGCGCTTTAGACTTTCATTTTGACCTTGTCATATTTTGACAAAGTGTCACAGCTACTTTTCCTCCCTTCTACTGGAGGTAAACTGAGATAGAGATTTGTTAGCCAAGTCCTAGAAGGACTGAATTGAATTTGGTGTTAGCTAATAAAATTTAATTCAAGCATCCCCTTTGAGGGTTAAAGAGAAGTAGAAACACCAGGCACGGTTTTCAAGGCCTTGGAATCCCAATAAAGTTCAAAAGTGATCCATTGGATCAGGATTTCTATCATAGGATTCTAAGGGCGACATCTTAAACTTAAGAAGAAGTCGATGTATCATGATCTCGGTAAATGGGGACCTGCCCAATTCGATGGAGAATCGATCGTGCTTCCACAAAACAGTTCCTGTTCAATCCTTCTTATTCTTTCTTCCACCTCAGAGGTGGATACGATCCTTTTAGTGTTGAGGAATGTCCTTGACTCCGAATGGTTGGTTGACATGGCGGGGGGGGGGGCTACCAACTTGGAACATTCCTTGGTAGGTTGTTGCACGATGCTTCGTCTTGCTCTGTTGCCCACCCTGTGTCTTGCGAGTAGCGTGGATTTGGCTGCTCAGGACTCTCTTCCCTAGCTTCGATGTTAAGACGACCTTCAAGCCGGAATGAAAATTTTTGAAGAGAGGATTCTCACATCTCTAAGACTCAAGGTTGTTGCAGCATCCCTTTGGAGGCATGCTTTTTCTCCTTGCTCCTCCTTTAGGAGGTGGAGGCTTGAGAATTGGGGGCAGGTATTCCAAGTGGGTGTCCCTCTAATTTGTCCCAGAGGGAGTTGAGTACCTTTGACATGACATCAACTTGAGCCGCTAAGAACTCCACATTTATATTCATCGGTTGATGACATCCTCTTGACTATTCTCTATTGGGTCGTTGCCATGAGAAATGATGTCCTTAGAAGAAAGGCTTGCTGAGCCCTGTGTTCACCATAATTGCTTTACTTTGTCAGATAAGTAGAGTTCTTTTTTGGAGGTTTAGACTAGTGACGAGAATGGGTGGCTTGCCCACGTTCTCACAAACGGTACCAATGATGCGTTCCTTGAACCCAAGTTGACGTACAAATTAGAGAGTTGAGAAAATCTTTCAGTTGATCCAAGAGATAGCGGGTTTGATCTTTGTGATTGTGAACCATAACAAACCCAACGAGAGATAAGAGGTATATAAGACTCGCTCCCTGATATATCATTCAATACTTAAGTTAGTTATCTTTCTCTGGGAAATTAAAAGATGCAGAAGAAAAGTATAAATTGAAAGAGGAAGGGGGTGAGTATAAGTTGGGAGGACTTTGCTCTGTTTGTTTAAGTGTACTCTTTGTTAGAGTCCCTTTTTTTGGATATCTTGGTCGAACTCCCCCCTTTTTGATTTGGAAGGATTAGTATTTATAGTCAGGATTCTAACCGATTAGTTAGCCCCAAAACTACCGCCCGTTATAGGTGTTTTATGACAGTGAATAGAAGATGTTATTTTTGGGGTGTAACCGCCGTTCAAATTAATTTGAAAACCGTCCGGATGTTAATGCGAATGCTTTTTCAGTCGTTTCTAGATCAGGTCATTTATAAGGATATTATTACTCTTTAGTTAACCACAACCGTTCTTCAGGATTAAACGTACCTTTTAATATCCTATTGAGTCGTTATTTGGATCAGTCTTGTATGTCTATATCTGGATCACTGGAGCTTGGGCCTTGCTTCAACTTTGGGCCGAGTCGGTCGCCTTTGGGCCATACCCAACAACTATCATACTGGTTTTAAATCCTGTGCAAATGCACATGTATGCTGAGTTGAAAAGATTTTTTTTGAAGTAGCCAAGTTAACCCTATATACAATATTCTCATCCAATAAAAGCAATACAATTTAAAGAAGCAACAGTAAGTGGCTAAATCCCTACAACATATTTTAAATAGGTCAAACTACCATATTAATTCACTTAGGATATTTTGATGTATAAATGCCTCAAATTTCAGGTCAAATTTCTAAAATGGTGTGAAAGCCCACAAGAGCCTGAAGAGGATTTTTTTTCCTTCTCTGTAACAGTACAAATTGAACATTCAGGAAAAAATTAACAGCTACCTAAGAACCTGAAAATCTTGGGACGCTTCTGTAGCATACAAAGGCAGTTCAATATGTATGCTCAATATCTTCAATCATACTGATCATGTATAGCATATAAGGTTGAAGTTGTTGTAAATAAATAGTGGACATAAAATTGCTTCCTTCCTTTCGTTTCATATTAGCTTTTGGCATCAGCACAGTGCATAATCTTCAAAAGTAACAAAAGTGATGAAAACCTTTTCCAAAAGTTCCATTTATAATCATTCCCCATCCTCTGTTTATTAAATGACTATATGCTTCCACAGAACACGAAAACTACAAATGCCCCATCTGGAACCATTATAGTTTTCTCTTTTATACATTGAGTGAACAACTTAAGAGCCATCAACAAAAAACAAGATGATGTGCAACGCCCTTCTGGCACATCAAAATCAAACACCCTAATTTATTCACAAGTAAAAACTATCTAAAGTATATCGGATTACTCACAACCATACCAATCAATTCACCAATGATGAGTTTTTAGATTATGTTGGCAGGCAACAACTAGAACATGCATGGCACTTAAAACTATTTCCAGAGGAAACAGTTTCCTTGACTTTTAAAACTGACATGCCTCTGATTGATCCTTCAGCATGCCACAATTTGGGAATAACCAAAAGGGCCTTGAGAACTACCTAAAGGTTATGAAACCTTATGCACCTAAGCAATGGAATGGACAAGTTCCGCTAGTACAGTAGTGGGGCAATAATCCCTACAGCCATGATTTATACAACGATGCCCCTCCTAACCTCTTAACTAGCAGCTGTCAATAATTGGCTGTAATGAAGGATTCACATGAACAACCTCGACAAGCAAAATGTAGTTTCATCACCATCAAACAAATAATTATTCTGCCAAGAAGACGGACAAAATGAGATGATATTTGCTAACTACCGGCTGGATTTATTCGACGCTTTTTTCGAATAGTTTTCATGCAAAACCTTTCAGCAAAAAATCTCAAACCCCAGACGATGCTCATATGTAAGCAAACTGCCGTGACAATCAGGGGCATTTGAAAGTTATAATAATTGAATTCCCCTCGCTCTCCGGCCTCATCTATGCTTAGTTCTTCCATATCCTCCCAATCGTCTCTCATATGTCAATTCACTCGAATTCCCTCAAAAATTCTGAATTTAGTTATATGCCGAACTCCACTCTTTGTCACCAGCGCTAAACAACCGGGCCATAACACAAGCCGACGAACTGGCAAAGGCATTTCTGTTTCGTAAGGAAGGAGCTCTAGAGAATAAATCAATTATTAAGATGCTATTTTTTTTGTAAAAAAAAAAAAATCAAATCTATACACCCTATTACAAGAGCAGAGATTGACAGGAATTGCATCAAAATCATATTAAGTACTCTGAAATTTAGCTAAAGTAAACCAACAACAAAGTAAGATAGACACTAGTAGAGAACTATAGCAGACAGAAGTTGTTTCGAGCAATTCAAGAATATAATCGGAAAGGCAAAGACAAAAGAATTGACAAAGTACAGGATTGCGACGAGCCGAATTTTCACACCGACGAATCAAGCCAACCACGAAATCTTCGCCAGATTTCGTAAATGCTTTCAATCTATCAAAGACAGAAGCTATGGGTTCCATTTCTGAACCCTAAAATAGCGAACTGATTAGGAGGAGTAAAGCTCGAGCAATCTAACTGCCGGTGGGTTATCAATGCCAAGAAAGTGAAAACGGAACGAGGTGGGAAAAGGAACGAAAATGGAGAATTTTGTTTGAATGAAATGCGAGGGCGGCACCAAAGGAACAAGAGTTCTAAGTCGACGGCAACGTTTTCAATTAGTTTATGAATTTCTTGTTGCTGATTAGAAGTAGTTGACGTGAGCGGCTTAAGCCCTTTTTTTGTGGTTACGAATCTAATTTTGTTCATTCGGTTAAAATTTCGAATTATATAACTTTTATATGTAAAAATTAAACATCAATTAAGTCCCTATATATAATATTAATAATATATTTATACTTATAAAATAGATTATAATCTTTTAAATTATCCTTGTTAAATATATTAATTTTTTCAGGTTTAATAGTATGTTTACCCACTGCTCTCTTTCCTTTTAAATTTTTTTTTATATTGCATGACTGTAAACATATTGCCTAGTGTTTAAAATTCAAGGATCCGACCCGCTAAGTGAAGAAATGGAGTCGACCCCTCTCTCCAGCATACGGTTGACATCGTTGCTAATAATTTAAGAAAAAATTACAGCCGTTTAAAACTAACGAGTACGATCACATAAATATTGACCAGTTTGTCGAATATAGCAAATATATATATATATGTTTGTGCTTCTGATAATGATGCTTCTAATTATGTCGATGATATTCGTTGAAAATATTAGTGTAGTAAAAAATATATATGATCTATTATCAAAAAAATTTTAATGTGATGTCAGAAGACATGAAAATTATAATGACACATACCATTTAATGATGTCAACGAAATATTAGTCCCAATCTACTGAAAATTTAAAAATTCCTAGTCCGAGTGACGTAGTTTTTCATTAGGCATGATATTTGGCTCTATAGATAAGGGGTGGTGTTTTCGGAAGCAATATGACGAGGGAATAGGTTTCAGTATAAAAAAATATATATAATGTTAGGAAATCTAAAATTAACGATATTAAAATTTAGAGGATATTTAGTTGTATAAAAGAAAGTAAACGAAAAGAAAATAAACGGACATGATATGATTCTAAATATTAGGACACTAAATGCAGATGTGAAGCAACAAGTACTGTGGTGCTTGTTAGGGGGCAGGTAACTATGTTGTTCAATAGTTCATAGGACAACATAATTAAGAACTAGAATCTCAAAAAACATGTCTATGTTAAGATCACGTAGAGAGGTATCAACCGTCCAGGGCCAACTAATTGGAATGGCATTGAGTGCTAGGTTGAGGCTGAGTTAGACGCACGAGCTAATAATAATTGCTGCAAATGCCGGAATAGCAACTGGGTCCAACTGCAGCAAAATATCGAAATGCTTTTTGCCCGATATGAACCAAGGTGGCTGTTTTAATACTGTGCCTATATTGATTTTAGGATGGCTAGTGGAAGAAGAAGAAGAAATGGTCGAAATATGCCCTATGATCGGGAGGCCGCATATATAGATTTGCTGGAAAGAATGACCAACGTGGTGGAATCAATCGAGCATAAGCATATGGCGCCAATCCCTGTGACTGAGCCAACTCCGGCTATCCAAGCTCCAACTACGTATAACCGGTTTATAACAGAGCGCGTACCAGGCTTCTTAGGGAAACCTGACCCGACAAAAATTGATATATGGCTTAAGAGGATGAAGAAAATATTTTGTGACAATTGGGTATTCGGACCAGGAGAATGTCACCTTCGCCATCTACAAGTTGGAAGGCGAGGCAGACAGCTGGTGGAACATGAGGAAGAGGGCACTAGGGGTGCCCAATAAACTGATCACTCGAAAAATGTTTGAGGAAGCTTTTCTAGAGAAGTACTTCCCACCCAGCCTCCGAGATCAAAAGGAAATGGAGTTCATGAGGTTAAGACAAGGGAGTAAGAAAGGCGAAGAACTTTTAATAGGGACTACGGGATGATATCCAGAAGCAACCGTCCACCTTGAAGCTTGACACCAATGCCGACATGGTGGACCGGGCAGTCATCTACGAGAAAGAAATAGAAACAGAGAGATTTTTCACAAAGAGGGCAGCCAGTCGGGCTAACGTTAGTATCGGATCTGCTGGAGGATCTTTTGGATCATCCAAGAAGACGAGGACGGTTGTAAAAGAGAGGAGTATTGTGCCGGCTCACTCGATGACTGATTCCAAAACATCGGCTGCGCACTGCACATCTTGCGGAAAAATACATTCGGGGCAGGAGTGCGCCGAATGACGGGAGCTTATTACAAATGCGGATAGCAAGGCCATATGATCAAGGATTGCCCGAGACTAGACGGGGGAAAGCCTACTATTCCGGCTAAGGCCTTCGCAGTAGCTATCCAGGAACCAGAGGCATCGCCTAATGTCATGGAAGGTACCCTTTCTGTTTGCGGTGTTCTTGCATCCATCTTATTTGACTCAGGTCTACTCACTCTTTTATTTCTCCACGGTTTGCATGCCATATTGATATTGTTGCTTACTTATTAAATTATGAATTATCGGAATGTACCCCTACTGGATTTCCCGTCATTACTGATATTGTATACCTTAGATGCGTGATGAAAGTACATGGGAGGTTTTGACGTGATTCTAGGGATGGATTGGCTGGCCAAAAACCATGCCACCATTGATTACTTTATGAAGAAGGTTTATTTTAACATCCTTGGAATATAAACCTTCTTCTTTCAAGGCATTAAGAAAAAGAAGATACCTGTAATAATCTCGGCCTTACAAACTAAACATCTAGTGAGAAGCGGATGTAAAACTTACTTGGCTTATACCTGCACCACTGGGAGTCACAAGGTGCCGGCTAAGGACATCCAAGTCATCTGCGAATTTGAGGATGTATTTCCTGAGGAGCTGCCTAGATTGCCACCACATCAAAAAATTGAGTTTGAAATTTCTATTGTTTCTGATGTCAGTCTAGTTTCTAAGACCCCTTATAGAATGGCTCTGGCTGAGTTAAAATAATTGAGGTTGTAATTACAGGAGTTGTTGGACAAATGTTTCATTAGGTCAAGTGTGTCTCCTTGGGGAGCACCAGTTTTGTTCGTAAGAAAGAAAGATGGGTCATTGAGGCTGTGTCGATTATCGTGAGTTAAATAAAATCATAATAAAAAATAAATATCCTCTGCCGTGTATTGATGATTTGTTTGATCAATTATAAGGATCTCAAGTGTTCTCAAAAATCGATTTGAGGTCTGGTTATCATCAATTGAGGATTAAGCCTAAAGATGTGGCCAAGACTGCTTTTCGGACGAGGTACGACCACTATGAGTTTCTTGTTATGCCCTTTAGGTTTACAAACGCCCATGCTGCCTTCTGGATCTAATGAAAAGAGTATTCATGCAATATTTGGATAAATTTATGGTGATTTTCATCGATGATAGTCTAATCTATTCTAAAAATTATGAGGAGGACGAAACCCATATGAGGATAATACTTCAAGTACTTCATGAGAAAAATTTATATGCTAAGTTAGAAAAATATAAATTTTGGCTGAAAAAGGTAATGTTCTTGGGACATGTGATTTCTGATTGTGGTCTCTCTGTAGATCCAAAGAAAGTTGAAGCCGTTACTAACTTGAGTAGGCCGACTTCAGTAACCGAGGTCAGAAGCTTCCTAGGCATGGTAGGTTACTATCGACAATTTGTGGAAAACTTTTCACAGATTGCTATGTCTCTGACTAGACTACTGAAGAAGAAAGTCAGATTTGAATGGACACAAGGATGTGATCAAAGTTTTCAGCAGCTGAAGGATCGCCTGACTACTGCTCCAGTATTGGTAATTCCAGAAGATACAGGAGGATATGAGGTGTACTGTGACGCCTCTAAGGTAGGCTTGGGATGCGTACTAATGCAGCACGGTAAAGTAATAGCTTATGAGTCTAGGCAACTAAAATGTTCATGAAAAGAACTACCCTACCCATGATCTGGAGCTTGCAGCTGTGGTGTTTTCCTTAAAAATTTTGAGACATTACCTAGACGGTGAAAAGTTTCTTATGTATTCTGATCAGAAAAGCTTGAGGTATTTGTTTTCCCAGAAGAAGCTTAACATGAGATAAAGAATGTGGCTTGACTTCTTAAAGGATTACGACTGTGAGATGCAATATAAGCCCCGGAAGGCAAATGTGGTTGCAGATGCTTTAAGTCGACGATCATGATTTGTGGCCCAATTACAAATCAAACAAATGGAGATGTTAGAATATCTGAAGCAATGTGATGTCCGACATTATGCTAAGGAAAATAGGATACTCCTATCTTATCTTCAAATTCAACCGGAGATTGTTAGTGAAGTTAAGGAGATGTAAGTCATTGATCCGTTCTTTATGAAAATTGCAAGCGACTTGAGTAAGGAATCCCGAGCTGAATTCAGCATCTGAACGGACGGAGTATTACGGTTTAGAGATCGATTATGCGTGCCCAACGATAAGGAGTCGAAAGAGAAAATTCTAAAGGAACCCCATCGGTCTAAATATATCATTCACCCTGAAACAAACAAAATATATCAAGACTTAAAGAAAATGTTCTGGTGGAGGAACATGAAGAGAGACATTATGGCTTATGTAGAGAAATACCTCGTATGTCAACAAGTGAAGGCTGAAAGGACAAAACCGTCTGGGCTGTTACAACGAATGCTGATCCTGAGTTGAAAATGGGAATATATTTGTATAGATTTTGTGTCGGATTTGCCAAGGACTCCTAGAAATCATGATGCCGTTTGGGTTATAGTTGACCGACTGACAAAGTCAGCCCACTTCTTGGCAATTGGGTTATAGTTGACCGACTGACAAAGTCAGCCCACTTCTTGGCAATCAGGATGACCTATTCGCGTGATAAGTTGGCACAATTTTATGTGAATGAAATCATGAGGCTGCATAGAATTCCTGCCTCCATCGTGTCTGATAGGGACCCCCATTTTGTCTCAAGATTTTGGAAGAGTTTGCATAAGAAACTCGGGACTGAATTAAAATTCAGTACTTCTTATCACCCAGAGACTAATGGACAGTCTGATCGTACCTTCCAAATTCTTGAGGATATGCTGAGAGTTTCAGAATAGAAAATGAAGAAAAATTAGGATACTTACCTGGCACTGACAGAATTCGCATATAATAATAGCTATCAAGCTAGTATCGGTATGGCACATTTTCAAGCTTTGTATGAAAGGAAATACAGATTGCCAATTCACTGGGAGGAGACCGGAGATAAGAGAATCTTGGGTCCAAATATTGTAAAAGAAACGGTAAAAAAAATCAGACTGATCCATGATAATTTAAAGTTTGCTCAGACCAGGCGAAAGAGTTATATGGTCAAAAGGAGGAAAGACTTAAGTTTTGAGGTCGGAGATTTTGTTTTTCTAAAGGTCTCACCGTCCAAGGAAACATCACGGTTTGGAATGAAGGGTAAGCTGAAGCCATGATTTATTGGCCCTTTTGAGATACTAGAACGAATTGAAAAAGTTGCTTACAAATTAGCACTGCCGCCAAGTTTATCAGAAGTGCATGACGTATTCCATGTATCTATGCTTCGGAAATATGTTTACGACCCTACTCATGTGATTGAATTCAAAACCTTGGAAGTCAACAAGAATTTATCCTACGTTGAGGAGCCACTACAAATTCTCGACTGGAAAGAGCAGAGGTTGCGAACAAAGACGGCCTCTCTGGTGAATGTGCTTTGGAGGAATCACACATCTGAAGAAGCTACTTGGGAGCAAGAATGAGAAATTCGGAGCAAGTATCCCCATTTGTTTGTTTAAGGTATGTAACTTTATTTAAATTTTGAGGACAAAATTTCTTAAGTAGAGGAGAGTTGTGAGGTCCAAGAAAATTAAGAGGCTCAAGGTGGGAGTTAAAAATGTTGACCGGTCTTCAATGAAAAAAATGAAACGTGACAAGAAAAATGGCTTAATTAGAATAAGGAGCTTTGACCAAAAAGTTGAACTGAATAAATTAATGGCAACTAAAGCTAAAAGCCAATTTTATTGTCTAGTTAGAATCCAACTAAGCATCGACTAAATGGGGTAAGTAAACTACCTCGTTACAATCTGAGAAGAAGTACTCGAGTAAGTAAACTAACCTACTTACTCACACCTACCCTCTGAAAAGAGGTACCAAAGCCGATGACTTATCCCACTTACTCCACCTAACCCCTCCTCTATGAACACTCAGATTCGATCAAGGAAGCTAGCACGAGCAACCAGCAAGAAGAACAGTAAGGAGTAGAGGAGAGAAGGCTTCCAGTCGGTAAGGGTGGCCAAACAGCTATCAGGCAAGTGTACCCCATTGCTTTTAAGATCATTGTTTAATGTAAATGTATACTCTATTTTTGATATTGTAAGTGTACCCCTTGTTTTAAGATTATGAATTAATACAAGTATGTTAACATATCTAATTTTTAATGGACTTATGTTATGTTGTGCATGATATTTGTTCTCATCATTGATTTAAAGAATAATCTCTGTTAACTGCATATTTAAAAGAAGTTCGGCCTTCCCTTAAGCATAAAAGAAGTTTGGCCTTCCCTTTTGCATGAAATCAAGTTCGGCCCTTGCATGATGAAATCAAGTTCGCCCTCCCCTCTTACATGAAATCAAGTTCGGCCGCCCCTCTTGCATGAAATCAAGTTCGGCCATTGCATGATGAAATCAAGTTCGGCCTCCCTTCTTACATGAAATCAAGTTCGGCCTCCCTTCTTACATGAAATCAAGTTCGGCCCTTGCATGGTGAAATCATGTTCATTCTCCCCTTTATGTATGAAATCAAGATCAGCCCTTGCATAATGAAATCAAGTTCGGCCTCCCCTTGAGCATGTAATCCAAACCGACCCTAAGGAGTGAAATTCCAAATCGGCCCCCAAGGTGTAATTTCAACCTGGCAAGTGTCCATGAAGTTAAAATCGACCTTAGAGCATGTTCTGAAATGAGAACTTGTCCCAAGAAATTGAAATCGGCTTTAGAGCATGTTTTAAAATCGAAACTTGTCCCATGAAATTGAAACCGGCTTAAAGTACATGATTTTTTGAACTAAGTTCTGTGATTTAAAAACCGGCTTGAAATATATGATTTTTGAACGAGCCTGAAGATATCTGTACACAATCTCTGAATGATTGATAGTGATATTTTTGACTGATACTGAACTGGTTTTCAGTAAATGATAAAAAGAAAATATTTTTATTCTGTTATTATGGACCCAGGACTATATGTAGTATGGTTAAGTTCTCCAACATGCGTTGAAACGTTATGGTGGTAATCGAGGATAACTCTGTCCATGGAGTTATGTGTGGTTCACCCCTCCTCAGGGCGTTATAATAGGAGGGTAGCTTATGTTCTGTTCTAGTTAGCGCCCCCTTGGATTGGGGAAGGATCTAGTGAAGTGGGATCAAGTGTTCTGTTTAGTGCCGTTGATTGTGGGAAGATATACACAATCTATTCTCGATTATTCACTCCCTTAGCTAGTAAAGTCTACTAGTGGGTTCCTTTACTGATAAAGATGAGTTTTCTATAAACTATAAAAGTAAGACCAAATTTTACTTTCTAAAACACGAGTGCATTGATTTCTAATTTTCAAAGCTTGACCATTTTTATTTTTATGTCTGCAACGTAATTCTTCTATAAACCACTTCTGCATGGCATTTGTATCTTCATGTTCACAGTATCTATTTTACTAGCTCTCTTTTGTATACATGTTTTACTGCATAGCTGCATGTACCTTGTTGAGCTCCAGCTTACAGTTTCCTATTTTTCCCCCCTCAGATGGAAATTTAGAAATTGTGCCGGACGAGACGGAGTGATTAAAGCTGATCTGTAGGATTTGTAAGGATTCAAGAGCACCTTTTGGACGATCGCGACGGAGAATCAATTAGTGTAATGAATTGTTAGACTCCATAAACTTTTGTAGTGATACATTTGTGCCTATTCAGAAATGAATGTTATGGAATGAATATGAATGTTTCCGTAAGATGTTAGATTGGCTTTCGCTATGCGTTTTATGATTAAAATATATGGATCCTAGATGGCATCTGTGATCATGTGCTGTAAATGGCGGAGAAATAAAATTCGTTCCGTCACAATTGATATCAGAGAGATGAGATGCCTTAGGAATTGATCGATCAAGATGCGGAAGCATATGCTTGAATCTTCATACTGAATCTCTGAGAGAAGTAGGATAATGATAACTTAGGCAATTAGAGCCCTTAGGAAAAAACTTAGCTTCTGGACCAAGTATAAATTTTTGGGATTGAAGGGATATTTTATTTTGTTGAAATTTTAATATTGTGTCTATCTTGATTTTAGGATGGCTAGTGGAAGAGTAAGAAGAAGTGATCGAAATACGCCCTATGATCGGGAAGCCGCATATATAGATTTGCTGGAAAGAATGACCAACGTGGTGGAATCAATCGAGCATAGGCATATGGCGCCAATCCCTGTGACTGAGCTAGCTCCGGCTTTCCCACCTCCAACCACGTATAACCGGTTTACAACAGAGCGCGCACAAGGTTTCTTAGGAAAACCTAACCTGACAGAAGCTGATATAAGGCTTAAGAGGATGAAAAAAATATTTGCGATAATTGAGTGTTCGGAAGAGGAGAAGGTCACCTTCACCGTCGACAAGTTGGAAGGTGAGGCAGACAGCTGGTGGGACATGAGGAAGAGGGCACTAGGGGTGCCAAAAGAACTGATCACTTGGGAAATATTTGAGGAAGCTTTTCTAGAGAAGTACTTCCTACCAAGCCTCCGAGATCAAAAGGAGATGGAGTTCATGAGGTTAAGGCAAGGGAGTATGTCTGTGACGGAGAACGATGCTAA
>JAOVVI020007592.1:0-14762 GCA_028571085.2 Nepenthes alata | reverse complement strand
AGTAAAGGAATTAGGTTGCTCTGGTAACTCCGTCTTCTTGAACTCACGACCTGTACAACACAATAGCAGACAAGATGATCAGAGGACCAATGGGGCTAAGTCCCCAAAGGCACTCCGACGCTCAAGTTAGTCATTTGTCTTTTTTGTTTTTGAGTAATCAAAAGGAAAAGATGTCTTTTTTCTTTTAGTAGTAATTTTATGAGAGATATCCAGAGCTCTTTCTGGCTCCCCCTCTAGAACATTTATACTTTTTCGGATCCATCTCTTAGTGATTTATTAACTTCCCACTCCGGGTGGTTTATCAACCTCCCACTCCGGGTGGTTTATTAACTTCCCACTCCGGGTGATTTATCAACCTCCCACTACGGGTGGTTTATTAACTTCCCACTCCGGGTGGTTTATTAACTTCCCACTCCGGGTGATTTATTAACTCCTCACTCCGGGTAGTTTATTAATTATACGGATAATAATACCCATCAAATATGTTATTTTGTAAGTAAACTATTAAAAGATAAATAATTATATTTTTAATTGATTAAAGCTAAGTAATGTTAAAATAATAATAACTCATAAAAAAGACTCAATTCAAATGCTTTTGGAGATTTTTGTTGGAAGTTGAAATTCTGTGAATTACCCTGTCAAGTCAAACGGCATCTTGTTCAGTTCTTTTGTCCCCACTGTTCTCAATCTTATACGTGTGTATTTCCGATTGGGTCTTGCTACATATTTTATTATCTTATCCCTCACTGTTGCTAAATTTAAATTTAAACTCATTATATTTATAAAATTTAGTACATAAACACAAATTAAAGTCTACTTTTACCTTAATTATAAAAAATTAAATTTTGTATAAAATTTACAAATTAAAGTTAATGCGTATATGTATTTATTGGAATATTATCTTTTACAAGAATTCTATCTTTTTTATACATTTAATATGAGTTTCATTTTAGAAAATAAAAAGTTCATTGAATGCTAAAAATCGTTAGAAAGGATAAGCTGTTCTTCTTTTAAGGCAAAATTATATAACATATATTTTCTTTTAAAATATAATCTAAATATAATTATTAAATATCTCAATAATTAATTAAATTAACCACATATTCTGTAAATAATATATATATATATATATATTATAAATATTACAAAGTGTCGTAGTAACGACATACATTATCTAACTTTTTTTCGAAAAAAAAATATATTCAAAAACTAAAACATATCCGATTTAGTGGGTCATTTCATTAAATCCACGTAGGGTTGAAATTTTGAGGGTAGGTGTGGGAGATTTGACGGTTAGATCACAAAGTAGACGGAAGAAATGACCTCAGCCGTTGATCAATAATTGACAATAATAAATAGCAAAGGGTCCCACTTGTGAACCGATCAAGAAGTGTCTACTGTAGCAGAGCAGTAAATCATCATGTGTGTTTTCTTTTTTTTCCAAAAATCCCACGACAAAAAAAAAAAATAAAAGTAAAAAAAAACGAAAAAAAAAATGCACCATCTGCCGTGGACCCCATTCCCCTGCAATGATTTACATAAATGAGCAACCAAATCGTGGTGTCCAATCGATTCAATCGTGGTCCGTCCATGCATTTACATTAGACACGTTAGTGGTCCATCGAGAGGGACGCAGTTTGGGCTGACCCGATGGAGCTCTTTCTGGTCATATCGTTCTAGTAACTATGTGATGATTATCTAACTATGTATGTAAGTATTTTTTAACCCAATTTATAAAGTTTTGTAATAATAATTTTAAAAAAATTTTGAATAATTATTATATATATTGGATAATATAGTCGGTTTAATTTGACATCACATTAAGTATAACATTCACTGTTTTAATTTGAATTTATAAGGCTCTAGGCTAAAAGCGAGCATTTTGATAATTTTTTTACCGGTAGTTAATAATATTTTTTGATATCTTATTAAAATTTTTCATAATATTAGTATATTTATGTGTACGTAATTATAAATAATAAAATTTAATTTATTACTTAAATATATATGCCCCCCATCCATTACAAGTTGAGCGCGATTGAGGTCTTTTTTTTCGTATCTTAATTATTTATTTTTAAATAGATGATCATAATTTAATAATTAATTTTTATTTTTTAAAAAAATAATTAAAAATAATTACTTATTTAAAAATAAATAATTTAGATTAAAATATATATATATAAATTTCATCTCTTGTGAAGGGAGGATGCGGCCATCTCTTCTCTTTCCTCGTCACTTTTGTCGTCCGTGTGTTGAACCTGTGGAAGAAGATTAACGAAGGAAATACAATTTGTTTGAACGCCTCTCCCTCTTCGTACACTGTAGTAGTAGTTCGCCCTTCACCTTTGCTCTTCCGTTTGATTTACTGAGAAGAAAGAGAAGGAGAGAGATGAGAAATTACCATCGCTGCTGCGAAGGAACCACTGCTACTGTGAAATGCTGACTGCCGCTGTTCTATACTGTTTTTGTTGTGGTTGCTGAGCAAAATATGATAATTATCCCATTTTTTTTTTATAATTTTTACATTATTTAATTATTAGGTTGATGTCTAAATGTTATAAATATCAGTATAAGTTGTCACCCAAAAATTTTAACTGTTTAAAAGAGTTCTATGCACGATAAAGCTGAAATTTTATGCACGAACAGCAGTGTAAAAGACAGGAGAGAGAAAATTCTTAGCCTCCAACTGTTTTTCAATAAATTATTTGTATATTATATAAATATATTTATACCAATAAAATTATTACTGTTATACTGTGACATAGGTAATATAGTTTTTTATTGACGCAATGTAATTTTAATTTTTCACATATTAACGATCGAGCATCAAAATTATTTCGGTGAATATTAAAATATGTTATCTTATTTATTTATTATGATGATGAATGATTTATTGACTATTCATTTACACCTTAAATTGACGTATTTTTATCATTAAATATCATACTAAAGATTGTTTAATTTGACATATAATTGAAATTGAGTATTATGCTTCCCACTTATGTGGTATATTATGAGACTATCCTAATAGTACAAGGAATCTGAATTGAATTTGATACTTGTATAGCATAAGTTAGCAAGATATTATAAAATTATAAAGTTGGTTGCTTATCAAATTTATGAGTATTGATAATCGAAAAATTTTGACCTAGCCGTTGGTGAAAGTGCGTAATGGTTGGTTAAAAGTGACATCTAAGATCCAAAAAGATTATTGGGATATTTTATACAGTTAAAATCTCTAGTGATGTTAAATCTTAAATAGTACTTGGCTTATTGTATATTGTTATTATTTTTATACATATTTAATATTATTTTATGAGATATTTTATTTTATTATAATGTGGTTGATTATATCCATTTGTCTATATTTTATTTGCTCAAAATAGAAGAGGTCAACAGCGAGCTAATAAAAAGGTTGGAAAATCGCAGGACTTCTTTATTTTTGTATTGGTCTTTTGATATTTATCGAAACTATATTTTAATAGCTATAATATTATTATGAATATTTATATTTTGTTCTCGTTTTGAGAAAATAATGTCTATTATTTATAGTGAACATTCGTTATGTATTTTGCCCAGCCCGGAGGGTTGGATGATATGGGTCGGAATTGCCACGTTTAACGGCGTTATTTATTTTTGCTGAACGTTAGTTATCACTCGTTTTGACAGCGCGAGATGGGTTTTAGATGCTGAATGTTAGAGACTATTCAAATCTTTTATTTCTTCCAAGTTTAAGTCAACTCACTGTTCCGCAACATTTTGATCCGCGAATGCAAGCTGCAAAAACCCTAATTACTTCGTAAATTAAAGCATTTTCCACATATAACACCTCACTCCTTAATATCTGCTATATACTCCTCCAGCAAGCAGCTACATTGTCTTCTCAGGTGCAGAAACACAGAAAAAAACAGACGAATAGAAACGGAGACACATATAAACCCTACTCATAAACCAACGGAAGATCAACGGCGGTTGGAACGATCAGCATAACTAACCCGCAGGAAGCAAAATGGACATGGCCGGATTCGGCATTCTTCAGTTGGAGGTGGGTTTTCCAGACGGCGGCTTCTTTCCCGGCGTGGTACAGTGGGTGACCGGAGCATCTTGGTGGCTGCGGATCTTGGAAGATTCAGAATCCTTTTCACTGACTGATGCAGCTTGTCCGATTGCAGTTTGACCAGGGAAATTTAGGGCAGATGGATTTGGATCGAATGCGGTTGGTGGCTCATTGCCGGTGAGTATATCCGGCGGGAGGACCTGTGAAGCTCGTCGTCGGTGACGGGACATCGCGGCCGTTGAGATTGAGAGAGAGAGAGAGAAAGAGCGCGTTTGGAAGGAAGCAATCGCTGCCTCTTTCATTTAAAAAGGCGAGGGTTTGTGCATTCCAGAACGTTGGGGGATCCATGCTTACACGCTCTTCCCCAGTCCGTGTCGTTCACTCTGAATCCCAGCGGTGAAAAGAGAGAAAAAAATAATAAAAAGAAACTATTTTTCCTATTTTTAAGAAAATTCATTTTCTTTCGTTGTATTTAAAAAAGAAAATGTGCATTTAAAATTTTATACCAATATTAAAAATATTCTTTAGCACGGATCATTTCTACAAGTGTCACGTTGAATTTTCTAGATATATGTCTTTCACTTGCCTTTTATAAAAAAAAAGCGAAAATTATTTTGCTCGGAAAAGAGAGAATTTCTATTTTTTTAATATTTTTTTCTGGGGATAAATAAATAAATAAATAAAATAAAACGGTAGGAAATGACGCGTGCTAGCTATCACGCGCTTTGAGATCGAATCCAGGGGTATGACCCAGTCACCAATGTTTTGGAGGCCTCGTGTACCATGTGAATGCCACAAGTTTTTCAATGTCCGTGAGGGGCGCTGCATAGCCGGAGGCCGTTGGATTCGAAGAATCAACGGCTGCCGTATAATGTAGAAAAATCAACGGCTGCCATATATATATATATAACGTAGAAAAATTAAAATATTAACAAAATACAAAAGTAAATAAATAAATAAATAAAACATATTCATTTTTTTATATAATTTTTCTTTTTGACTCTGCAGCGTATGTTTTTATTTAAATAAAATGCCCTAAGACCTTAACAATCTCTAAACAGTGTAAGAAGTATTTATTTATTTTATATAAAATCACTAGATGAATCAAATATCGTACGGTAAAAAGAATCTAAAAAAATTTTAAAAATAGCATAATCTAACGTTATGGTTCAGACCAACGACAATAATATTTTTGAAATGAAATGCTATTTTAATCCAATTTCATTATCTGATTCTTTACGGGAGTTGGGTTTAATGCAGGATAAGCACAGACAAGGACGAGTTCAATTAAAAAAAGGAAATAACTTCGTTTCAAAAGTAAGTGCACTACGCCGGTGCACGTCGCCGGATGAGATCAAGAGAGAAGTCACAGAATCTTTTGTCTTTTCGATGTGTGCCTGATTCTCGAACAGTGCGCCTGAGCGACCGATTTGATATGAATCAGAATGGGCACGTTGCAACAATGCTGGAATATCCTCAGTCAGAGGTGTCTGGAATGCAATCCTTGCAAAAATATTACTAAAATATACCCACAGGCACAAATTCTTCCCTAACATTTTATCGATTCGTCCATTATTTTTATAGGCCCGTTATTGTATTCAGTGCTACCCCGTTATGCAGTCCCTTTGACTGTATTAGTTGATCTTTATTATTGGGTAGGCCAATTTGTATACTACAGTTCTAGATGCCAATTTTGACGTCACATAACTCCATCTATTATTATGTGGATATATTACTGTGAATGTAAGAATAAAACACCACACCAAACCAGAAGGCGCACAGATTGAGGAAATTCTTGGTATTTCTCTTTAAATACAGAGAGAGACAAACTCGAGTCAACTTCATAAGAAATAACACCGAGATGATGGTGTCTCCATGGAGCAACGATGTTTTTAACAGTACTGCATTTTTTTGGGTAAAATTCAACAACCATGCTCAGAAAGCAAATCAACGGTCCGGAAGTCATTCACATTCGAAATCATCATTCCACAAACCTTAATAATTAGAGGCTCCTGCTCCTAGTGTCGTCCCAAACATCTCATCTCTTCCCGGAGCTCTGGGGACCCGGCATTACCGTGAGCAAGCTTTATCAAACCATTAAAGAGTCTCGGGATTTGGTGGTACAAGCCGCTAGCTGCTGCTGTAAAAAATAACCTTACTATTGCATCGAACAACTGACTTTTATGCGTTGAAGTAGACAATAAGTACCGTGTCTGTTCTATAGCATCTCCTTCAACGCCAGAGTAACAAGGGGGCAGGGCAAGTGAAGAACCATGGTTTTTTGCTTCGACAAGCCATTATGACCCGCTCATTCAGCTGAAGAGTTCAGCAGAGTCCCTGCCACAGTAACCGGTTAGTCCAACTCCAACCACAAGAAATTATAGTCCTACTCGAGTTTCCAATGAAGGCTAATGAAATATTTGGAGCACCAAAGTTCCATACGATACTTATTCAATAATCGAAATTCTAGGATCCCAGCTTCAGGAAAAAGATGGACTACCCTGCCTCCTCATCAAACCATCCAACAAATAGTGTTCGCCCAAAAAATTTAAATTCAAGATTAGTTTCAGAGAAAGCTGTTAGAATCCTTTCGTTTCAGAGTCCTCTCATATTTTCAATGGTGAAAATTTAATTTTAACAACTTGAACATTTATGATTATAAGATGGTCCAACACATCTAAAAAAAAAGTGACTATGAACACTGCCCCGCCCATGGATCAAACAAAAATTTTGTGTTTAGGCAAAAAAAAAAAAAAAAACTTCAAATTCAGAACTAGTTTCTGATAAAAAAAAGAAGATGAATGCTAGAGTCTTTTCATTTTAGAGTCCTCTAATATTCCCAATAGTGAGGATTTTATAATAATAATCTGGATAGCAATGATTATATGATGGGTGCAACATATTTTACCGTGTTGCTGTATTCCTAACCATTATTAGGACAAAATTCAAACCCGTTAGGAGGACCGAGGATAAACAATTTGGGAGGAACATGACAGAACACCAAAAAGAAAATGATCCTGAAAAACGAGTGAATTGGCCATGCACAGAAGAGTGAAAGACTGAAGACAAAACAATCAGCAGTTGATATGGTGAGTGTGAGGGGTTCAAGGGAAAACATCGAAATGGGATGCATTATCAGGCAATCAAAAAATATTGTAGAAGGTTCAGATAAAAAAAAATACGATAATGTAGAAGGATATTACTCACATTTTGGGAATCAAGTCCAAGCCAGAGACCACCATCACCCCCACAGACAGCCTGACATACTAGACATCAGCACAGGTAGAGTTGCATTGTAAGCTCAATTGCAAGATTATCCATGACATTCACGACAGCCATTCTCCAAGACCTCCAGATGAAAGCTGTCATTGTCACCATATACATGAATTTAGGCAGGGAGTTGTTAATTGACAAGTAATATGCATCTAAAGAACATAAAATCATCGACTATTAGTAAGAGATCCAGCAAACAAAGCACAATATTTACCATCCAAACGCGACACTGTCAAAGAGCTCTCACACAAGATGCCGGGCGGTTGAGGTGGTTTGCCGTGGGTAATGCTCTGGATGTGCAGTGAACTGCTGATTTCCCATCACACTATGCCGATGTTCGGGTAACTTATGATCATGATTTAGATTCGGGTTCTCAAATGGCTGGTAATTTCGATACCCATCCGACTTATGATCAGAGACTTGCTTCCCCGGAAAAGGAAAACTAGTTGTCCCAGCTGAAATATTGCCACTGTTGTGCGTCATGGATGGTAACTGAGACCCAAGCAACCAGCTATAATCATCCATCAGCAAACTCTCATTCCTTCCATCTGAACTCGACACAGGGATATTTAGCTGTTTAGAAGGAACGGGACTAAAACCAGGCGGCGGCCCATGATGCCTAACAGGGCGGGTCGCTTGACTCTTTATAGCTGCTGATGTGGTTACAGTCTTTTTAACAGTCGCATCAACAGCATTCGTGTTAGAATATGGAAAACCAGCAGCAATGGATGGCAATCCAACTTGTACAGCTCTCCTATGACCAGAATATAGAGCACCATTAATGTCAGCATCTGAGATGCCTAAGCCCTCTTGCATATTGGGTTTCATTACACGTCCATTTTCCATAAAGCTCAAACTTCTCAGACCATTCGAGAGGGAATTTTGTTGGTCAACCAACCATGGTACATTACGTGTCTCCATCACCCGATGATGTAGAGGATCATTGATGAGAGCAGGTACAGCAAGTTTTGACCTTGCATCTGATGAGGTTGGCAAGCAAAAAACATCGGGGGACTCATGATGGGCCCACTCAGACTCGGTTGCGTCTATTTGCTTGTCAGTAAGAGTTGGCTTAAAAACAATCTCTTCATCCTCCTCTTCCCCTTCATAAACGAACTGGGCCTCCACTTGCATGGCCACCGAATTCAATTTTCCCTTCGAAAAATCTCGCTCAGCTATGCATGATTCCGGTGCACCCCGATAAGAGCTATGCATAGTGTTGCTGGACATTTCAGGCTCAATGCCAACAACAAATTGTTTGACTTTTGAGTCAAAATGCACAGGCTTTTGATCAATTGTAATGACTTTCACCATGGATTTCCCAGCAGCAAGAATCCTTTTGATTCGAGTTTTTTTCTCTTTGTTGCTGCCATCAACACCAAGGGAACACTTCCTTGAAAAATCCAAAACCATCTGTGCAGGAAGAAGGGGCAAAAATCCCCTCAACTCAAAGTCCTCCAATAACGCACCTCTACTTCCACTCAAAACTTCCTTGTACTTGGTTGTCTCAGTAAAGCAAGTCTCATCCTCATCATCATCTACAGAAACCGACCCATTAGACAGAAGCTTGTTGAAAAAAGCTATGCATTGCTTCAAAAACAATAATTTAGCAGCTGCTGGTTTCCCTTCCACATCATTGCAAGCTGCAATGTCGGGGTAACAGGCAAACCATTCTAGAAAAACCAGAATACCCGGTAGAAGAAAACTAGAAGAAGGATCTCGCAGCTGCAGACATCGCTCGATCATGAGGCCAATAAGCTCAAAAGTTGCAGTAAAAGCATTCTGAAGGAGAACTGTACGCTGGATTATCCCTGCATAAGTCTGAGCTTCAGACTTTTTGCTCACATTATAAACTGTGAATATGAGAATGGCTATAAGCCTTAAAATGGCAAGCCCACTCTCATGAGTATCTGTGACAAAGCTATGCTCCTCTTCCTGTCCAAAAGAAAGAAGCACATGCAGAGCACTTCTAACTGAAGATAGAACTTCAGAAAATGCTTCCAAGCTGGAAAAGAATTAACATTAGGGGATGTCACAGCTGCTTGTAAAGATATTATCATCAATATTTACATTGTAATACCTGGTGCGAGTGAAAATAATGCCACTTAGATGAACAAACTGAATGCAAAATTCTCTATACTTCTCCTTCCCACTGGCTGATCTTTCACTGAGAACACCTGAATACCTATCAACATCTCTAGCTTGAAATTTGAATTCTTTGTCCCCATTTTCTTTTGCAGCCATTTGCCTCCCCGAATCCTTTGCCTGGGCTGCTTTAAACTTTCCCTGCAGCTGATTGTAATTTTGAAAATTCTGCATGGAGCACAAACAAAATGAAAAGGTGACTGACTGACTGTCGAAGGTTTCCTGATCAGATCTCAACAGCTACTTCCTGTGTGTTTTCATGAAATAAAAATGAGAACAGAACATCTATCTCTTGATCTTCCGACTAATACCATCTGAAGCATCTGTTCTTAACAGTTGAATATCAAAATCTGATGCATGAGCAAATGGCCCACATATATAACATGTAACAGGGGTAAATAATTAATCAATAAAGACAGACACGACATATGAACAAATAGTGTATCTACATATATCGAGTTCTCAATATTAAAAAAATTCAGTTTGCAACAATCACAATCAGTCCCCAGAGACCCCCCCCCCCAAAAAAAAAGGGCAAAGGAAAATCCACCAAGCTAGAGATATATTTATAAGTTTCTAACAGTCAGTCCATTGAGTTTCCAGTTTCCCCACATAAAAGCACCCTTGTGGCTTGCACATGATGACCACAGTTCCTTTTAACCACATTATTGGTTCATGATTCTTAATGTGTCCCCTTCAGATTATAAGGAAATTTTACCGAAGAAGACAGGTAAAGAATTGATTTTTTTTCCCTACCTTTCTATTTCTCTTCCCTTTCTTTTGTGAAAAAAATTCCTAGCACTACCACCTTTGTTGTGATAACTGCCCCATATGGGATATTTGATGATATTTATAAGGCCAATCCCTTGACAACAAGGGTTTTCCAGTCACAAATGGTATTAGTGCATTTGCCCACCACAATGTGTGTTCACATTCACCTGTTTCTTGTCCTCACCCGTGAATTCTTCTTTGAAAAGTCTTGCCATTCAAGTAGTTGTTAATCATCTACCCCCACAACCTTGAGCTATGAATCTACCACCGTATTTGCCAGAAAATTCTTTTCCCTTTGCTTAACTCTACTCTGCCTCCCACTTCATAACATAAATAAAAACGCTTTCATTATAGAGAAAAGTTCTCTCCACCTATTTCTTAAAGTGGAAATGAACGATTGGAAAAGTTAATTGCTGATGTGCTAGAGCAGGTAGGGGGGGTCATGGATGATTGTCAAAGGGTTGTGGTAGGATGCAGCTGCTGTGTTGGTCCCAATGCTTTTTGGCACTTGATTTTGGAAGCTGTAGCCATGAAAGATACGAAAACTGATAGAAACCGAAGATGAGAAGATGTGATGGGTGGATTTTGCAGTACTTGCTTATGAGGTCGACGTCACAGAGATCAATGAAAAAAAAGGTGCAGTCTTGAAGGTGTAAATGTGCGCTTGAACAAAGTGAAATGGCAATAGAAGATTCAATCAATTAAATCTCCTCACCAATTTTTGCCTTAGTTTCAAATGGGATACCACCATGACATCAATAACACAAGACCACACGTATGGGGGCATAAGTGACTGTGCTGAAACTACGCATAGGTTACAGTGACCCTATTCAATTGTGAAAATTTTTGCTGCTTTCTGGAAAAAGAAAATTCAGGAAGGCAAAAAAATCTGTTCTAATCTGTCAATTTTCCTGTTGGAAAACTAGAGACGATGTTTTTCCAATTTTTTTTTTTAACTTTACACTGATACTAGAATACCCAAAATAGCATACAAATGATGTTTGATACAATTTTTCATAGATCAGAAATAGCTGTTTTTCACATTTTTCTGAATCGATTTTATACGCAATAGTTTTTGATAAACATAAAAAATAATTTCTAAAGATAAAACTTTTTCTTGTAAACTTATAAAGAAACATATGCCAAATTTGAACAAAAACCTTAAAATATATACCAAAGAAAATTGATTTAACTGTATTAATCAAAATTGTTTGCATTTTTTTCTTTTCTAATAAGAAATAACTAAAAAATTTACTTAACTTTGTAACCTTATAACTGACTTTTTCCAAATTAAATTTTTGAAATTTACAAGAATTATTGTTATTAAGAATTATTATTGTGATCAATAGCCACAATTGACTCATTCACAACAAAAAAAATCATGGATAGGGAAGTAAAAGAATTGAGCATCATTTTTCTTGAACTCTATTTATTAATTTGATGAGTTTAAAATTGGGTTAAAGCTCACTTCATTAACTTCATGAGTTAAGCTCAAATACTAAGAATTCAACTTCCAACCGGGGTATCACAAGTCGAGATCAAAAGTTTAATAGCCATGATCATATGTTGACTGATTGATTGATTGACACTATGCTAAAGACTATTAACTCATATAGAATTGTGGAAATGGACAAGTTTTCCAATAAACCTGCAAGGCAAAAAAGAAAAAGAAAAAAATTTTTTCCAAATGAACGGGCTCTGAGCTTTTCCCTCTTTTCGGTATGAACCTATTTCTTTCTTAAACACAAACTACCAGGCAGATACAACAATATGCACGATTGAGGCAGTACCTTCTCAAATGCAACAAGCAAATTATTCTTTGCAGTTGTACATGGAATTTCAGCAGCAAGACTTCGAAAATACCGATAAACAACCACCAGTTCATCGCCCGAATAAGAAGCCAATATTGCAAGCTAACACAAGCAGAATTTTGTCACATATATAAATAGTACAATTGAAATCTAAATGAAAAATCCAAGTAAAAAAGAATTTATCTTTACTGGGATGAAGAAATAGGGAGATGAAGACAGGTACAAGATAATGTATAAAAGATATAACAAGAAACCTGGTGATGGGGATTCCCACTTGATGGCCAAGAAGCTGCAGCTTGTAAGTAATAACTTGAAGATGCAGTATAGTCACGATTCCTTGATTCACCCTCCCCGTATAATCCCTTGTATCGTGCTAGGTCACCTAGATATATAAGACAACGGTGAAAGGATACTAAGCCTTTCTTAGCTTCAGAAGTTTTAGCTCCACCTCTCCCTGGTATAATGTGATTATCTGAATCCTCTGAGAAATTCCACAGCGGAAGGCTGTATTTTGCTCTGATTTTAAGAATTAGATCATGGTAAAATCCAGTTGCCTCTGAAAGGAAGGCCTTAAATTGCACACGTATTTTCATAATTCGATCAGGTTGTGCAGGGCCTATCCCCCCATTTAAGTTAGATGTCCGTCCAGAAGCTTGAGCAGCACTTAAGTGTGCTCTGAATTCTTCTATTCTTTTGTAATGGAGCTGCCACAATGCAAATTCAATATTGTGCTGTTCAGAGAAAGCATGATTTTCAAGAATTATTGCCTCATAGTTCTCCCGCATCTGGTACCAGGCATTAGGATCAGATGGGATCTTTGCCTGGGCTGATTTGCGTCGCTTGTTCTCTAATTCAACATTCTGTTGGGAGGGGAAATGTTAATTAGCCACTAAAGTTTACACTAAACTTGTAACGATGGCAAAGATGTAAATTACACCTGAGGCATGAGGTCAAGCACTAATTATTGACAGTTGGATGTTCATCTGAATGCAACTCAGAAAATATGAAAACATCAACCACAAATTGTCAAAGGAAAATACAAAATAAATTACCTTGTCATAAAGTAGTTGTGCTCGCTCCCATGATGTAAGAACAGGTGTTTTATCCATCTGAACAATCATCACCAATAACCACGTGAATAGTTTTGCACAGCATTAAACCTGGCCAGAGAACAAGCCATCATGTCAAGCTGAATAAGAACATTCAAAATTTGGCTTCCACACAATGAAAATAAATAAATATATATGTGTGTGTGTGTGTGTGTGTGTGTGTGTGTGTGTTTCAGCTTTAAACAATGAGGGAAACACGGAAAAAGGATATCCATGTTCAGTGCTTGAAGTGGAGAACTCAACTAGGGTTTTTGCTACTCTCACCCCCTAAGAGAGAGATAGATAAATGACGAGAAAATAGAAGGATAATTATGATACTACACATGTTCCATGCAAATCTGCTTTGAAACAATATCTAACAAATTGAGAGCGGATGCTCTATAAGACAATCCAAAGCCTAAGCATCCACAGCTTGCACCCATTAAAGCACTGCCAAGGGTTCATCATCAGATAATTAGCAAGTGAATCATATGTACTAAACAAACTCTAAACTTCACTGATAACAAAATTTACCATTAACACAAGAAGGAAACAGCCTCAAGCACTTCCTTGCTAAAGATTACACTCTCCTTTAAAATATCCCAGTACATCTTAGATTTCACTCTCAAAAGCGGGGAAACTAATTCTGGAACAACAAAATGTGACATTTCTTAATCTGAATGAATCAGATCATGATAGTGCTAAATTTTTAAGCATAAGCATTCAAAATAAAATTTGGCGATACTGCAAGAAACCCTAGAAAGATGAGCATCCTCCCAGTCGAAAATTCCAATAAAAAAGTATGAAAAACACATACAATAAGTCAAGGGTGAGAAAATTCAAAGTACGGACCAAAAATTCAACGATTCTTAGGACTCACTGCAAATCGCAAACGGAACACTAACATCAAAACCCACAAGCACATGGACCTCGTTAGGGCTTGAAATACAATAAACAACCACGGACAGTGAACACCGAAGATGGAGCAGCCATAAACTCAACTTCAGAACAGGAAAACAACATCAAATAAAGAACAATGTTAATCAGAACTCAAATATATTGAACAACCATTCTTTTGAAACAACACTTAGCATAAGAACGAAGAGACGAACACAAATTTTGAGCGGATAGAGGTGGAACCTACTTGCGCGTCGAGGGAGACTTTCAAGGGAAGAGAGAGGGCAGCAGGCTCGATTGGTGGGTCAATAGAAAGGATTGGGTGAAGTCTCCCTCTCTTTTATATATATATATATTTAAATGTTATTTCATTTTTTATATTTTTATTTTTTTGGTAAGCGTTGGGTGATGGCTCGGGTCTTGTCCCTAAAGAGACGGAAGAGAGCATGAAGTTTTTCAATTTAGAAATATTTTCTGTTTAATTACATTATTTAATTTTCTGTTGATTTTATTTAATATAATATAAATAACATTATAAGAAAATAAATGATTTTATAACATAATTTTATTGTATAAATTCTATATGATGGGTATAATTACTAATAGTCAAAGAGAAAAGTTCGTCAAATAATTTGACCCATAATAAAATTGAAACCAAATCGGCTCATATAATCTAAAATCGCTATGTAAGTCTGTCGATTATATTTGGATAGTTTATCT
>JAOVVI020007591.1:3956-14763 GCA_028571085.2 Nepenthes alata | reverse complement strand
CTCAACATCATGCTCCTCTTCCGACTCTACCAGTATGGAAGACAACTCACACATCAAACCCAGCATCTCCCACCATGATATTCACGATATCATGATCTACGATGTTCACAGGGCCATAAGCATCCCGTCACACTAGGCAACGTACCTCAATCCACCAGGATACGGAAATCAGTATCTGATAAGTGTAGACCACATTAAAGTACCAAAGCCTCCAATTTGACCAGATACTTTAATGTTTTCACCCACTCTCCTTAACATTGACCGTAAGAAGCCAACGAATTTAAATACTCACACACCGAGTATAACGCAAATAATTCATTACAACATCAACAACAGAACGTCGTTCGATGCTGACCAGACCGTACTCACACAATCAAATCCAGCACAAAGGAATATATCTCGGGACATCCAAAAAGGAATACAAGGATCGAAATATAATCAACTCGACAGTATCACTATTCTTTTCATTTTATTTCGGAGCGATGCCTACCACTAAGGCCAATAATACAATATATTTTAATTTTCTATTTTCAATTAATTGTTACCAGATCCCGACAAATTAATTGGTAATATTTATTTCTTCATACATATACCTTCACATATATATATATATAAATATATATACACATAAATTCTCACTTATACACACATATATATATATATCCACACTTGGGCCCAGCCCAACACACACATATACACACATAATTCAAGCCTACCAATATTCTCTAACAGCACACTGGGCCCAGCCCAATACACACAACCAGCCAGCCCAACAAATAATAAATACATACACAGCCCAGGCCCAATAAATAAAAAACACATTCTGGCACACTAAACACACACTACACTACACTGGCCCAGCCCAACACCTACCCAAACCAAGCACACCCCCGCTTAGTCACAATGGGCCCACAACCCAACACACATATCTACTCACACACACTGTTGGGCCCACGGCCCAACACACACAACTACATGCATAGTTGGGCCCACGACCCAACATCACACACACTCACAACACACACTGTTGAGCCCACGGCCCAACACCACACACACTCCCTCACATTCCACGGCCTCTGCCGCTGCTCACCGCCCAACGCCCCCACTTCACCCAACGCACGCACAACAGCCGTTCCAGCTTCTCCACTTCATCCACACACTCAGCAGCTATACTACTTCAACGCACGCACACATCTCACAATATACACAAAAATATAGATACGGTCCAAATTCAAGTATACATACACACGCACAGAACACACCAATTCCAGAAATCACACCTCTCGGCCATAACAGAGCATGAAGCTCGATTCTCTCCCCGACATTAATCGGTCATGAAAATAAATTACAATACTTCGCTCCCTCATTAATTTCCCACAGAACAAACACACACCACCCGTAATCATTCACGGTGGTGAAATCAGAAAGAGAAAAACAAATTGAGCCGTACAAAGCCAAGGAAAAATACAAAGGAAGGAAGAGGGATTATGAGTATTCACGTGCAATCCGATGAGAAATGACAATAGGACAGAATCACTTGCAATTTCAAGAAGAACGATAGTAGAGGAAATCACTTGCGAATTGAAGAGAAACAACAGAGAAGGTCACTTGCAATTCAGATGAGAAATGACAGTAGAGGGTCACTTGCAATTCAGATGAGAAATGACAGTAGAGGGTCACTTGCCTGAAGAACACGGCTCGGCTTCGGCTTCAATTCGGCTTCAGCGTCGACGACGGCTCACACAACCGCACGACCACGAATCGGCAACGGCGATGGAAGAAACGCCAACGAAATGGAGTCTCGAAGCCCAAATGCTCTCGGCCTGCCCTCACAGCACCTCTTTGCCCTTTCCACTCCTCTCCGAATCCGCACCCACACTTCGATTTTTGAACTCATGGAAGAGAAATGGTAAGGGAACAAAAAGGGAATCGGGCTTGGGTAGAACGGCCACGATGGAGGCCGTTGCGAGCGAGAGAGAGGAAAACAGGGAACGAGGGAGACGAGAAAGAGAAAGAGGGAGAGAGGGAGATCGTGGGGGGACGATGGCGCAGAGAGGAAGGATCGAGAAGACGGTGAGGTGGGTGGGGGACTTTTGTTTTAATAATTTATTATTATTATTATTATTATTATTTAAACGTTTATATATATATATATATTTAATTAAACTTCTCCCAATTAAATTTCAATTTCCTTTATAAAAAATATCCGGACATTACATAAAGTATAAAGCAACCAGACAAAGGCCATGAAACCATTAACAAAACATAAATTGATATGCAAGTGCTAAAATTTATAAAATTGGTTACAATTTCAATCGTTCTTCAAGACTCTAGTTCGATATCCTAAGGACTCAACTAGTATACCTTATTAGCTGAGGGGACGAATAATCGAGGATAGATAGGGCTCAATTCACACAATCAAACGCCGATGGTTCGATAGTATTTATCTCAATTCGATGGTTCGATAGTTCAAGGGTTCGATAACTTATCCTCGATTACCACCATAACGTTCTAAGATATATTTGAGAACCTTATCTAATTATACGATAGTCCTAAGTCCAATTCTCTTACTGATTAATTTAATTTAAAGATTTTGCTCAAAATTCTATAATCAAATTCATCATATTTCAAAACCAAATCCAAACTCATGCAGTCAATTCTTTAAATGATTTCAGAAGACTTCCATAGTTCGATAATACAGTTCTATGCGGAGTTTTCAGATACAAATCATTTAATAAGCTTGACAAAGTAACAATTAATATTTAAATCATCAAAATTCTGAGTTTTCAACACAAATTTTCCAATTTTCGTGCGATAATTTCGGGTAAAATTTCCAAACAATAAACGGACACAAAACATGAGTCAAATTACAAAATCGATGTTATAATTCATAATACATAGATATAACATGAATTAAACCCAAATTTAGACCTCAATTTCAAGCTAGGGTTTTCGATACGCTGTTCGGACACGAAACGGACATGAAATGTGAACCAAATTATGAAATCGAAGCCACATCGCAGGATAATCATGTATAAACTTCAAGTTTAGCAGTATATTTGTCAAAACCTTGCAATAATCGCGATAAATCATGAGGGGCGAGGGTTTTAGAGCGTAAAAGTAGAAATGGAGAAATCAAAATGCGGTAAAAACGTAGAACGAAGTTAGAGATATACTTGCCTGAATTCAAACTACAGTTATTTTTACCCAAATCGGATCGAAACGGGTGAATTTCTCCCTTTCTTCCCTTTTTCTCTTCGCATTCTGCCTCTCCGTTCTTCTACTCATGGCTCTCACGGCTCCAGCTCTCTCTGTTCCTCCTAAAACACTAAAATCCCAATCAAAATAAAAAGGAAAGGGGATCACGTAGGGGGGCATGCCCAGCTCCCCTTTTCCCCTGCTTTCCCCCTGCTTTCCATGCTTTCCTCCAGCTTCTAAGTTTCTATTATTATTATTATTATTATTACTATTCGTATTATTATTATTATTATTTATAATATGTTATATATATATATATATATATCTATTTTTCTTTAAATCATAAAACCCAAATCGATATTTGGGTGACCGAGCGGGCGCACTTCGAACGCCAGTCCATCAGATCCAATTATTCTCTAAAATTTTATAATATATAATAAATTTTTTTATCGTGCCCGAATTACTTAAAATTATTAAAAATAATAAATAATCTCAATTTAATCGGATAAAAATATTTTTGGATGTTACACCGAGAACCCTCTGCGAGCCCTAACGACGGCAAGGCAAGATGGCGAGGACAAGAAAATCCCGAGCAGTAGCCCGTTCCAGAGACAAACCCCCTACCAGGATGGAGGCTTAGCCCTCAGCAGGCCCAATCCTTCAGCCAGGACGGAGGCTCAGCCGCAAGAAGGCCCAGTCCAAGCCAAGTGGGCGAGCATAGCTCCGGAATGGACACAAAAATGGGAGACCAAAATGGTCCTTTAAATGAAATGGGGTGACCAAAGAGAATCGAAAGTGCATCCCAAGATAACTCCACCAAAGAGTAGGAATGGCCTCATCCCTAAGTCAGTAGCCGGAACACCAAGCCTCATAGTGGCTTCTAGCTCCCACACCATTTCACTGATTAAGGAAGGATGCGATGCAAAGAAAAATTGCGAGCCCTTGATTTATAGCACGCGAAAGAACTGGCGGGTCACTAAATGCTAGGGAACCACCATCCCAACAAATCTGTAGAGAATTGTAGGAACAGAAAAATTATACCAAAGAATAGTAAAAAGGGGAATTTGGAGAAGGCATGAGAAAAGAGCAGAAAAGGAAAGACAGCATGACATATTATGTACCATCATGAACATGCTAGGTGCCAAAAAATCAAACCCTCGATATGGGGGGCTAGTAATGGCGATGGCAGAATGGGCCAGCCTAAAAGTGGTCTGCCCAAAAGAAGTACGACCCACTAGCCCAGAGGACGGTCAACATCTCAGTTGACTAGAGAGGATCCTCAGTCGGTTGAGTGGAGCCCAAACTAGATAGGGTCCGAGCTGAACAGCCCACTACCCCATTCCCAAGCACGAGAAATCACTTACCATAACCGATTAAGATCCCAAATATTGTCCAAATCATGATCTCCCTTAGAAAGGAAATCCCTAACTCATTGCATCTCCCATGATAGAAACCTTAACATTTACCACGTACAGCATCTCTACAATGAATGAAGGAATCCATCCGAATGATCATGGTTGCCATAAATGGCACCAGCAACCCTTTGCCGGCTGAAAAGAGTCTTCTCTAGGCAGCTGACAGCCAACCTTGCCGCACAAGCAATGTTGGAGGAGGTTTAAGGGTTATAAAAGGCCCTCGAGACAGACTCTAGAGGCATGTCCTCTTCAATACTCAAACCGATACTAGCGATCCCACTCGAACGAGTCCACGAGCGCTGTTCTCCATTCCCACTGTTCACTCTCTGTCAACCCAACGTCTAGAGAAGCCGCTTTCCACGGCTGCACCACTACTAAAAGCCACTCCATGATGAGTGCCACCTCAGAGTCAAACTCATAAATCTCCCTTCGCCGCATCGTTTCCAATAAAATTTATCTTTGCATTTTTCATTTTGAAAGAAGGATTACTAACTTGAATATCAAAAGATAAATCGGAGAATAAGTCCCACCGTTTTTCTTTAACTTCTTATTTTTTGTTGTTATGTATATGATTCAAGTCGGTTATGTATATTTTTTTGTTGGTATGGATGAACTATATGTTCGGTATGCTGTTTGTCTGGCCGGTATGGAGTTTTGCCTGTTTGGTGGGCTTGCCGTGCTTTGCTTCAGCCGGAATGCCCCTTTGCTGATTTGCCAAAATGCTGTAAAATGTCGGTTTGCTATTACTGTGCTGTGGCTCTCAACAGGTTATGCTGAAAGCTTGTGGACGGTTTGGTTGATGGTCCTTTGGCTGATTTTTTCCCCTTTCGAATGTTTTCTTTTGATATCATGAAATATTTCATGGTGGTACTCGGGGCTTACCATAACGTCTATGTTCTACCTCTAAGTCAGCATACCACTTAGAATTAGAATATATTTTTGCACATTTTTTAAATATAATATAATTTACTTACTAAGAAAAAAAGTATATGATTCAAGCCAAGAAGTACAGAGATCGGGGTCCACTTTCACTTGAACTAGAGACTCAATTGTATCCAAATTCATCGACTACTCGAATCCATGATGCGTCAAATTGATCATTTCTATAGAGATTTTCTTCATTCAATTTAAATTACAATTGGTCCACTTTATTACTTGAATTGTTGCTCTAATATCTTAGATATTTTGATCATGTATTGGTAAAATATTTTGTTAGGCATTGAGGTCATCGATATTTTATGGTTAAATAATTTATAATGAGGAATATTATTTTATTTTGTGAACTTAGAAAATATTATTTGGATGGCTTCAAATGAGAGTTTAATTACGATTGATATTAAAATTACGAAGTGTGGGATCCTAATAAGAGGGAAATATTGTTATTCTATTATTTGCATATTAACAAAATAAATAGCAATTCCAAAATAGATAGAAGGATTGGTTGGAGATTAATATCCCATCGGGGCAATTGATATTTGGAGAGGACGGTTGAAGACATTTACTTTGTGTTTGAATATGGACGAGGAAGTGGCTGGTTGTGAAGAGGGATCCTACAAATTTGGAGGCATCCTTTCAGTTAGAGAGGAATAAGTAGAAGAAAGAAGCGGCAACAGACGAAAGAAGAATAAGAAGGGGAAAGGGAAAATAGTTCCAGATTTTCAAGCGTTCCGAAATCCTTCTCAATGAGATTTAAGTTGCAAGTAATTGTTTAAGCATGCATTTGGGATCATCCAGGCGCCATTCTTCGTCGTCATCGTCTTCGTTGGGTACCTGTAGCGTGACCAAAAAACTTGTTACAGTGGAGAGAAAAATCATATTTTATTGATGTTTTTGATTGGGTAATCAAATGATATTCGTGTAAATCATGTTAAGAAAGAGTGGTTTTGGGTGTTGGATCTTTTAAAATTGGGAGCTTTCCGGAAAAATCAGTGGAAAGAAATGAAGACTAAAAACCTAGAACAGGGAAGATGAACAGTAACCGCTAACAAGATTGTTGGGACTATTTTTGTACCAATAGTTTGCTTGTTAAATTGATATATTCATGTCCGTATATTTGCCATTCTCAAAGTTTGCTGATCCAACTTTAATATTTCATTGTCGAAATGTGAAATTGATAACCCAAAGATGCGGCGTTTGAGTGACGAATTAGAGTCTTTGCAAGTTGGATTTGAAGGGAAGAAACTGCCATCCTGTGAGCAGCAGCGCTCGAGCGGCCCTTCATGAGGCTGTCACGCAGCACTGTAGCACAGCAATATTTCCCTGAGCATTCTTGTTCGTACAACCATGTTCTTGTGACATGAGAATAAGAGACAGGAAACCATCAATGGCCGTGTGGAGATGATTGCTGTTCACGTGAGGAAGAAGGTTAACCTAAGTATTGAAGTTGGTGGAGAAATTAGATTCTAATATTTTATATATTAGAAATTAATATATTTATATCATTATTACCCAATATTTGGCTTAAAATTTCATTATCATTATTTTATACGGGTATGATGGTATCATGGATGATTCGTAACTTTCGATGTGTGAAATAGGGATGTTATGTTAAGAAATTAAGAATCAATTTTAGGTAAGCTTATAATCTTTCTTGGTAAGTCATTCATATTCTAAAGTATTTAAATTAACATAAAGGTTGGGGATTAAGAATGGTGGAGAAATTTAAATGATAAATGGAAGGAGCAGTTATACTTAAATTGGTGATTATGTACTTTTTTAATTAATGTACTTTTATCAATCATCCTTCATATTCAGTTATATGTCCAGTATCATTCGAATTTAAAGTTGTTTCTATTTGTTTATTTTTGACGTTTAATATAGTGTTTAAATATTAAATGTGTGTTAAGACAGCTTTTTTCTAACTTCTATATTTCTTTGAATTCAAATCTTAATCTGTTGGTTTTAGTTATTGAATTTTATTCGTAAAACTTTTTACATGTTATTTAAGTCAAAATCCTTAATTTTAAGTCATTCTTGTAGGATTTGTTTCACTTTCACAGTTTGTTGCTTAATTTTTGGAGTTGTTCTATATTCTTGAATTTTGATTTTTGGTTTTTGATATTTGAGTCCAGTATTAGAATTGTTTTCTTTGCTACTAGTTCTAATTATTGTTAAGAAAATTATATAAAAATATTATGGTATTGAGAAATACAGAATTTATAATACCGTAATATAGTCCATAATTTTTCAAAATTAATTTTTATATCTTGATACATGTTGAGGTCATGATATTGTCGTCAAAAAAACTTTTAGTCATGCAACTAGTTTTCTTATGATATCGGTAGAATATCGATGAGAGATATTAGATTTTGTGGTATGCTATAGAGTTTGTTGCTAGGCTCTATATTGTCTTGTATTGTTTGTGTGTAAAATCCTGGGATATTAGTAATTTTACAATAATAAGGATCAACCAAGTCCTTAGGTGATTATTGATATATTTCTTAATTTTATGATCTCGATTGTGATAGGATGGTTGAATTTGGTTTTCTTATATATTATGTAAAAATCTCTAAGTCATTTCCTTCATGTTGTCAATTGGTATATCCTGATGGGTATACCATTACTGGGTTGGCCCACAGAAAGTCAACAGAAGCCCAAGAGGGACGGTCAACACTTTGACGGCCCAGTCAGAGAACGGGCCCAGACCCTCCGTAGCCACGGACGGTCAACGCGGGCGTTGACCGTCCAGTCGGCCAACTCGCTCGCAGACTGTCAATTCAACGTTGACCGTCCGCGTTTTCCACGTTAGGCCTAAAGAAGCTTTTCTACAGCAATGGGCATGATCTGTTTGAGCCCATGATCCATCAGGCGGCTAACAACGGCTTCCTAGGCATCTTCCATGATCCTAGCTGGCACCCGAAATGGATATTGACAAAATTCGCGCCTTTTATATAAGGAATGCGCCAGATTTTCTCAATTCCTTACCAATTGGGGCTCTCCAACGGTAATATACATAAAAGGAAGGTGACCGGTTTGGAAAGCTGTTGGCCGCCTCAGAAGGAAGTTATCACGCTCAACTTGGCAACTGGCATCTGCTCCAAAAGGCAAACCAGCCAAGGTTCACAGAGGGGATCGCTCCTTCCAAAGAAGGAAGATCACCCTCTCAATCATAAATAAACCCTTGAATCATCATTCAAGGCACGCTCTCCCTTACGCTTTCAGTTATACTCTCAATTGCATACGCTTTCAACTACTCGGGCAAACACACAAAACACTAAAAAATGATCTTCGTCTCTCTACAGGAGCTCCCAAAAAAACTCCTAAGGCAACAACGTGCCTCAGACGGCCGTTCACTGCCTCCCACCATCCAAATTCAAAACGACGGCTTTCGCCTCTCTTTCATCTGGATATTCACACACTCTCCCCTTTGCTCTCCCTTCTCAGTTTTCTGCTACTGTTCGAATCGTCGAAGGCAGTTTACTGATTTGAGCGTCGGAGTATTTTCTGCGGGATAACTTCCCACCGACACGCTGACCTCCTGTGCTTTTTAGTGGTGTGTAGGATTCGCGCTCAGGGAACAAAATTGGTTCAACCATCTAGACGAATCAGAATTCATTCGAAATTTGGATCCAAGTACGCATCATTGGCGCCGTCTGTGGGAAACGCTTACGAAAGCCAACCACAAATCTCCACAGCGCTCTCTTTTACCTTCTTACTCTACCATGGTGAACACAAGAGCCCAAGCTAGCGACCCTACTAGAGATGCTGCCAACCCCGACCAGGACCACATTGCTGGTGCCACGGTCAACGGGGCTACGGACGGAGTTCAACCGCCCTATTTTCAATAACTATTGGAGCAGATGCTGGCCAACACGCGTCTGCCCCAGGTACTCTGCTCTCAAAATGAGCAGAGAATGCAGGCGGCTCCTCCAGCAGCCATTCCTGCACATGCAACCAAAAGAGGTGGCCAGAGAAAGAAGATGCCGGCCAAAAGGCCCGAGAAAGTCGAGAACAATCCGGCTCCAGCGTCCTCCCACATTCCTGGCCAAAATAGGCCAGAAGAACGCTCTGAGAGCACGTCCTCGAGAGAAAGCCTAGAAAGGAGAAATCCCCGATAACCTGGGTGGAAGACAACAACACGGTCCAGGAGCGAATCTCCAGGACTGCCATATTTGCTGGAAGCAGCAGCCAGCCGGCTGCTGGACCCTCCGGAGACAAGATGGAGTTAAGTGCTTACCTCAACTCCAAGCGATCAGCAAACGCCACTCGCGCGGATCCGCGAGTGGATAAAATTTGGAATCGTGTGTTCCAAGACGAGGAGCGCTCCGTTGATTTGGATCGATCTCCTTTCACAGAGGAGATCCTGAGCCGCCTGCTCCCTAATAAGTTCAAGATGCCATCCCTTGACTCATACGATGGGAGCAGTGATCCGGTTGACCACCTGGATCACTTCTGCACCCATCTGAGTCTACAAGGGCTGAAGGACTCAACAATATGCCGCTGCTTTCCACTCACCCTAAAGGGAGATGCCAGAATCTGGTTCCATCATCTCCCTTTAGGCACTATCGGCAGTTTTCGTGACCTCACGGATCTCTTCCTGGCTCAGTACGCATCGAGCCGATGGGAAGAGAAGCAGCCGTGACATCTCTCCCACATCAAGCAAAAATCAGGAGAGAATGCGTGGCGATTCTCGGACCGTTTTGTGGTAGAGGGCAGACGGATTCCCAGGATCACAGAAGAGATGAAACTGGGCAGTTTCATCTCTGCACTTACGTACGGGGATTTCTTCAAGCATCTGGCCCATAAGAATCCCAAGACCTTTCGAGAAGTGGAGTCCATCACACGGGCTTACGCTGCGGCTGAAGAGGCCAACGAGGTAAAATGACCCCAGCGAGCGGATCAGCCTCGAGCCTTCCCTGGAGAAGGGAAGAGGAAGTTCAGCGGCGGAGAACACTCCCGCCAGAAGCAACGCTGGTCTGGGCCCCCGGAATGCAGAGACTATGGGCCCACCCGTTTTACACCGCTGACGAACACCCGCTCCAATGTCCTCATGCAGATATGTAGGAAAAAATTCTTGAAGTGGCCAAAGCCACTGAAAAAGGACTCAAGAAACCAGTCCAAGTACTGCGACTTTTACAGCTCTGCTGGACATGCAACGGAGGACTGCAAGACTCTGCAGAGAGAGATTGAAGAGCTGGTTCGCAGAGGACACCTCAGCAAATACATCCGGGGTACTAGAGCGGCTGACGAAGAGG
>JAOVVI020007590.1:0-14763 GCA_028571085.2 Nepenthes alata | reverse complement strand
TATTTTAAAGTTTAAATATTATGATATTTATTGAATAATTAGTGATATATTTTTAAATTTATCACTAAAATATATATATATTTATAATTAATAATAACTATTTAATTTTTGTTATTAAATTTTTTTTCACTGAAGTTATTCTTTGAGTGGTAAGTTTAACACATTATCATACTAGTCCTCTTCACTCACTAGGCTATAAATGCACTGCATGAGTTGGTGGTTGGCATCAAGAACACCACAGCAATACAGACATGGGAGCAGGAGAGCAAAGCAAGCTCAATGGATGTCCAACGAGTTCTTCGCATGAAGGAGGGAACTGGGAAAGAAAGCTATGCCAACAATTCCCAATATCAGGTGATAAACGTTATTGGGAAAATTATTTCTATACATACTAGATTATTCAATCAAAACAAATTATTTAAAGATAGATGTCCTATGTCCTTGTAAGATAATTTTATCCTGTACTGATATCCTATGTCCTCATGAGGTAATTTTATCCTTTACGAGATACTTATATATAGAATACTATTTGTTAATATATGATATAATAAATACTGTAATCGTTGGTTATTTTACTTCTTGAATCTTTGGGAAGAACTATTCTCAAATGTTTAATTCGCAACCTCCTTTGACAGAAAAGAACATTGACAATGGCTAACACAATACTAGAAGAAAGCATACAAAAACTATGTCGAAACATACTGCTCTTCAGGGCCCAATCATCTCTCTGTGTTATCGAAGATTATTGTCTTTACTAGCGAGTCATACCGAATTTTGAACCGTTAGTTGCCTGAATTTAAAATATTTTTAAATGATCTTGTAGTAAATGATTCTAATACCATTTTCAGATCTTTACCAAATCTCCAGAAAATGCATGAGTAAGGGAATGGAATTAATGTTAAAGTGCCATACTTTATTGCTGGGACACCGGGGTCATTCTATGAAAGATTCTTTCCCAACAAATTTCTCCACTTTGTTTACTCTTCTTATACTTTACATTGGCTTTCTTAGATCCATTTTTATTTTGTATTTAGCTATTTTTAGATTAGAGATAAATTAATTTTATAATATAAACTCATCAATTATAAAATTTAAATAAAATTGATTTAGTTTATTATTTAGCAAGCAACATCTTTACTTTTTGATTCGGCCTAAAAGATAGGGTTAGAAAACCAATGGACATGTCACTTAATTCTTACTTTATTTGTTTAAACTTCTAACAGAATTTGCTTTATGTCTTATTGTCCCACTAAAAGTATATACAAGCTAGATTAGCTTTATAGTAATTTTTTTCTTTTTATTCTTACATCTGTGGCAAGTTAAATAAATTATATAATAGTGGGTGCTATTTTTTAAATCCTAAGGGCATGTCGGTTAAATAAGATTTTTCTTTTTGATAAATCAAAATATTTTTTGTAGATTGTTTATACAATTTTCAAAGTATATTGCTCTTGAATTACAACAAATCAATCGTTATAATATTTATGCCTAAACTTACACTGAAGTATTACACAATGTATATAGAATAACTCCATTCCGTGTTTGTTACACAGGTACCTAAAGAATTAATGAAAGAAAATGGTAAGCCATTGAACAAAGGGAATATTCACATAGCAAAACAAGCCCTTCGGAGATGCAAAAATAATTCAAAAAGCAGTTTGATAGAAATTTCACATTGATTTTAAGCTTGCATTTAAAAGAAATTATTCATAAGAGCCGCATGATCTTAATAATCATGGCTTCTATTGAAAGTGGTAACCCTGGCTTCATCTGGGAGTTACTTGGCATGACATTGAAAGACATGGTCCTTGAGGTATTGTTTGATGGAGCATTAATTTTGCTGAAGCATATCAGTCTAATTTGTAAAGAATAAGGTTTTTTTTTTTTTTTGTATTTTTAATAAATACCAAGATAATAAATAAAAATTTAAAAATAAAGAAAAAATAATTTTTAACCAGGAAAAAATGATATTGCCGTGTGAAAATCTAAAGCCACGGGTACACCATCCATATTAAACTGTTTAATCCCCCATCTCTACTACTCATATTCTGTATTTTAGAAGAAAAATTATATTAGATGTTTTCTAAAAAATTAATAAAATTAATTAGAAAGTTATAATTGTCCTTTAAAAGATTATTTTTGTTTAAATTTGAATATATGAATTCCTAAGACAATAGCCAAAAATCACTTACCCTTAGCAAGATACATGATTGTATTATTTTGTTACTAAGCCATATTTAATAATTAAATTGTTAAAGAGTTTGATTGAATAAAAAAAGTCGGATGCTTTCAACGTTTCAACTTACCATCTAAGTGTTGGGGAAGTGAAAAAATTGATTGAGAACGAGGGATCCTTCGCTCGTCACCGAATGGGAACCTTCACGACGAGATTTGTTGATCCCATGAACAAAGAGAAAAATGCCAACGAAATAGCAAAGCAAGCACACATGGGGGCACTCTCTGTAACAGCATTAGCTGAACCCATTTTGGCAAGTGATTAAGGATGAGTTGCTCTCTAGGTATGAAAAGAATATCTTGAATGCCGCAGCGACAATGGCACTTGAGACTCACATTTTGGTTACTTCTGTTGAAAGAAAAGGCTACATATATTCCTGCTATGTTAATTGGGGGGAGTGATGTTTAGTTGTTTGATAAAAATGGGGTTGAAAATGAATTGCATTTTATTAAGAAATAAGGTAAAAATAATAATATATGTTCCATCAACTCCAACAATTAATAATAGTATGTGATATTATATTTAGTTATTTTTATTTTTTTACTGATTGATATTCTTAAAAAATGACTCTTTTTACAAAATAAAAATAAAAATTAATCATATGAGATAATAGAAGATAGAGTGAATTCATCATTCCTAATAAATTTGATTCCCCCGGATCATATAGTGTCAATGTTTTTATTCAATTCTTACATTGGTGTGTGACACATAATGTGTCCTGCCTCTCCTACTTTGAAAAAACTCTCTTTCACAAAACTCAATGCAAGTATAATTTGATCTCTTCTTTTGAACGTGATTCGGTCTTATTTGGTTTAGTGATTAACAATTTATTGTAGCTATGGTGGTTTATTACTATATTTTTTTATTTAATTTCTGCTTTTTTTCTAGCAAGTATAAAATTTTGTTTGATCACTTATCACTTTGAAAATATGAAATACAATCAACTACAATAAGAAGAGTTTAGATCACAGAATTTTGATTATATGCAAGGTTTGAATAATGATCGAATCACTGTATGGCCTATTATTATTTATAATATGTAAGATACGGTTTTTATAATTTGAGTTCATAACATTCAGGTTAAGTAACGATAATTTTATTATTCTATTACTTAAAAATTATAACTTTAATATATATAAAAAAATTCTAAGTTTGAATTATTTTTAAAAAAATATATTTTTTTTAACCTATCCAATCTAGAACTAACAAATGTATCAATAGCACATGCTATTTTTTTTTCTTGTTATATTTTTCTTATTTTTGTTGCAAGTTAATGAGATTTTTAAATTACAATTGGTATGATTATGTGAGTAACATATGCTTCTACAAACCCTTGTGTAAAATAAAGGCAAATTTAAAGGCCGATAGTGAAGTAACATCCCCCTCTCCAAGTATTCATAGCATATTTAACCTATCCTTGCTTTATTTTTTTTATTTTTATTTAATCCTTATTTTATTTGTATAATTCAACATATGGTAATTAGTGGGGGGGGGGTGGGGGAATTTTCCTTATTCAAAATCCAAATATTAGATGTGAAATTAAAATTATAATTCTATATGGCAAGATAATAATTTAATTATATTGAATTTATCAATTTTTTACTTTATTTTAAGTGCAAGCTTGATGTTATGCCTACAATAATTCAGAAAGTAAACTATGATAATATTTTATTCTTTATTTTAACGTCGTAAATCTATTCAAAAAAATAAATACAAAAGGTATTATAATTCAGAAAAACTTAGAATTTCAAATATTGTGTTCAAAAATCTAACATTAATAATAAAATTTTTAGTCCCACTTAGTGGAATTTCTTTATTTTTTGATAGTAGAGATATTTTTAAATATTTTTTACCATTACCATTTAAGTTTTTGTGTGCTTATTTTTTCTGTCTTTAATCCAATTACAACTGATTATTTTTGCTCATAGGTTTTTTAGTTGGTTTATTTTATATAATATAATTTTAGTCATTAGAACGATAATCAAGCTTAGACTGTGAGAATGTCATAGTAGTTTTTAAAGGACAGAGAGAGAGCGCACCCTTTTAAAGGTGACGGAGTATTTGCCCATGCCAGCGAGGAGTACGATGATGAGAGAGAGCATGTATACATTTAAGAAACAACGTGCAGCCATTCTCTATAAATCTGTTGATCGCATGACTTTTGGCGTGTAGGTGCCTATCAAGCCTCCATTACGTGCCAAATAGTTCGATCCAAATTTAATTTTTTAGTTTAATTTTTATATTTTTTAATTTTAATTTTACTTATATAAATTTGATTAATTAAAATTATTATAAATTAAAAACTCAAGCTTTACACGTACACTCTACCTATCATTAATGGTTGTGACACTATGGATGAGGGGGTGCTAAAGTGTTAAAGTGTCTCATCTAATATATATTATTAAGAATTTAAAAATAATTCTCTAAATGATTTTTCATGTTTTTTTAATCATTAGATTTTACATTTTAATGGATATTAGTATCTAACAAAAAATTTAAAAATAATCATTTTAAGTATATTTATATGATAAAATATCTATCATTAAATAAGAAGGAATCGTTATAAAGTCGCTCCTTCCAAAAAAGTTAGATGTAATAATATTTATTTTCTACCTACACAGATTCAATTAATCAAAACAAAAAGTAGTTGCATTGACCATGTAAAACACATGTTCTGTCGTACTCGATTTGACAATATTGTATCAAAACCATCAATTTTGATACAGAGAAATATATATATATAAGAGAACAAAATTTAAAATAAAATAAAATTCAAACTTATTATTAATAATTTTATAAGTATATGAGTAGGTATAAAAATAATATTTCTCTTTAACAAATGCTTTACAATTATTTCTCCAATTAATTTTTTTTAAACAAAGAAAATAAGTTGAAGTCCTTATCACAAAGCTTAGCGTATTATCGGTCATACTTGTCCTTTCACTTACTGTGCTATAAATGCACTATATTAGTTGGTGATTCACATAAAAAAAAATCACAGCAATACATTACGGACTTTAAATGATCCTATAAGAAGTGATTTGAATACCATTTTTAAATATTTACCAAATCTCTAGAAAATGCATCAGCAAAAGTAAGGAACTAATGTTGAAGTGCCATATAACATTTCTAGGACATCGGGGTTATTTTATGAAAGATGTTTTCCTAACAAATTTTTTCACTTTGTTCACTCTTCTTAAAGTTTATATTGACTTTTTCAGGTCCATTTTTATTTTATATTTAGTTACATTTCGATTAGATATAAACTATTTTATATTTTAAACTCATCAGTTACAAAATTTGACTATATTTGACTTAGTTTACTATTTAACAAGTAACATATCTACTTTTCGATTTGGCTTAAAACTTACGGTCGGAGAACTAATGAGCGTGTCACTTACTTCTTATTGTCTTTGTTTAAACTTCTAACTGAACTTGCTTTGTATTTTATTATCTCACTAAAAATATATACTAGATAGATTAGTTAGATACTATTCTTATTCTTTTTATTCCTACATTTGTGGCAAGATAGATTGATTATGTAATAGTGAGTGTTACTTTTTAAATTTTAAGTGCAAGTCAGTCAAATTAGATTTTTCTTTTTGATAAATTGAAATCTTTTTTTCAAATATACAAATAATTTCTAAAGCATGTTGCTTCTATACTACAGCAATCATTCATTATAATATTTATGCATGATGCGTATCTAGATCTGAATTTTGAACGGATTCGAATTTGTTAGGATGGTTTGAACCGGTTCTGTTCTCTGAGTGCGAATCCTGCACACCACTAAAAAGAACAGGAGTCAGTGTGTCGGCAAAAAGTTATCCCACCAAAAATACTCCGACGCTCAAGTCAGTAAACAACTTTTGAAAATCAGAATGTGACAGGAACTGAGAATTGAGAGAAAGAGAGAGAACAGGAGTGCCTGGATCTCAAGATGTAAGAGAGGCCAAAAGTCGTCGTCTTGAATTTGGAGGTTGGGGAGGCAATGAACGGCTGTCGGAAGCACGTTCTTTGCCTTAGGTTTTCTGTGAGTTTCAACAGAGAGCAGAAGATCGTTTCTTTCGTGAGTGATCGAGTTTTCCGTCTGTCAGAGTTTGCGTATGTTTGCGTAACAGAAATCATGCATTGAATGATAATTTAATGGCTTATTTATGGTTGAGAGGGTGATTTTTCTTCTTTGGAAGGAGTGATTCCCTGTGTGATTCTTGGCTGGCTTACCTTTCGGAGCAGATGCCAGTTGTCAGACTGAGCGAGGTCAGTTTCTTCCGTGGCGGCCAACAACTTTCCAAACTGCTCACTTTTCTTTGGTGTACTTTACCGTTGGAAACCCCAGTTGGCAAGACATTGAAAAAATCTGACGCATTTCTTACGTGAATGGCGCCAATTTTATCAATATCCATTTCGGGTGCCAGCTGGGATCGTGGAAGATGCCTGGAGAGCCGTTGCTGACCGCCTGATGGATCATGGGATCGAATGGACCAGGCATGTTACTGTAGAAAAGCCTCTTTTGGGCCCAACGTGCTGTGCGCAGACGGTCAACGTCTTTCAGCTCTTGGGCCTGTTCTCCAATTAGGTCGTTAAATTGTTAACCGTCCTTCTTGGGCTTCCATTGACTTCTTAAGGCCAGCCAATTTTTGATATCCCCATCAATGCCAAATCTTATCCTATCAAGTATTATACAATATGCACAGAATAACTCCACTAAGTGTTTATTGTCAAGTATCTGAAGAGTTAGTGAAAAAAAATGGTGAACCGTTAAATAGAGAGAATATTCACATAGCAAAAATAAGCCCTTTGGAGGTGTAAAAGGCACTTAAAAAATAATTTGACAGAAATTTCACATCATTTTAAAGCTTACGTTAAAAATATGTTGGGGTCACTCTCTTGTGGTGTTTGTGTCCATGGACGGGTGGAGACAAATGGGCGCGGACGTTTCAGAGAAATTTGGGAACGTCCGTCCTCGGGGTAGCTGGATGAATTGGAGGAGGACTACTGTGGAGGAAAAGTAGCTGAAGAATTCATCCAAAAACTATAGTCCGAGAAGTGGATGATATAGTGGACGAGGACTCCTCAGATGTATCATATCCGAGAGGTTGTTGGGAACATGGACGAGGACTCTGAAGCCTAGGCGTTGACTTTCTCAATAGGCCTGCTGCAGCCGCATGCTGCAGGTGATTTGGTGACTACAATTTCTAAGGTGTCAGGCCTGCCATGCAGGCACGCCGGGCGTGCGCCTTCCATGACAGGCCTAAGGGGCATGGCCCTAACACCCTATTGGCAGTAGGGTGGCTGGACGAGCCTAGGCCTCTTGTGGCTATATATATGGGAGTTGTGCTGGAGAGAGTTTGAGAAAGTAAAATTGAGAGAGCAATCTTGGGAGAGCAAAAGAGCTATTGTGAAAGAAAAGATGAGTGCACCACTGGTGAGAGAAGGAGAAAGAAAAAAATGGAGGGAAAAGAAAAGGTGTATTTTTCTTGGTTTGCTCTGGTGATTTTTTCTCTTTAATTTCTCGGATGTGTAGCGGATACTCCATTTTAGAGGTTTGTAACCAATTTCACATAGTGCATTTGCTGTTGGCTCCGTTCCCGTGTTTTTTTCCTTCGGTTCCAGAAGAATTTTCATGTTAAATCTCGTGTGTTTCTCTCGATTATCTGTCTCTTCCTTTGGCTGTCCATCCGAGAGCTGTCCCTCTGATCGAGTGCTTTGTCCTCTCGGTCACTGCGCTCTCAGTGCATTCTGTCCGAACGTTCTCGGTTGGCCCTACAAAACAATGATCCCTAAGGGCCGCATGATCTTAATAGTCATGGCCGCTATTAAAAGTAGTGATCATGGCTCCATCTGGGAGTTACTTGGCATGATATTGAAAGACATTGGCATTAAGGTATTGTCTGATGGAGTATTAATTTTGTTAAAAAAAATCGGTCTAAATCTTAAGGAGCTAGGTTTATTTTTTTATATTTTTAATAAATGTCAAAATTATAAATAAAAATTAAAAAAATAAAGAGAAAATAATTTCTTTCCTAGGATAAAAATGATATTATTGTGTAAAAATCTTAAACCACTGGTACACCATTCATATTAAAGTATTTTAGCCCCCATCTCTACTACTCAGGTTCTAATTTTTAGAAGAAAAATTATATTAAATATTTTCTAAAAACTAATAAAAAAAATTTCAGCAAGCTTTATTTCTCTTTTAAAAAAATATTTTTGTTTAAATATAAATATATAACATCTTAAATCAATAGTCAGAACTCACTTACCCTTAACAAGATATATGACTATATTACCCTGAAAAAACTATTTCAGGGTTTGATTGAAGAAGAGAAGTTAGATATTTTGAACCTTCCAATTTACAATTCAACTGCCGGGGTAGTGAAAATTTTGATTAAGAGCAAGGAATCTTTCACTCTTGATCAAATGGAAAACTTCACCACAAGATTTAATGATCCCATGAACAAAGACGAAGAAGGCAACGAAATAGCAAAGAAAGTATATATGGGGGCACTCAGTATAGGAACAGTGATTGAATCCATTTTTGTAAGTAAATTTGGACATGGCATTATGAATGATCTGTTCTCTAGGTATGAAAAAAAATCACGAACACTACGGCCACAAGGATACTTGAGGCTCACACTTTGGTTATTTTCATTGTAAAAAAAAACTAGATATATTCTCACTCTGTTAATTGAGAGAATAATCATTCAGATTATGCTTAGTTGTTGGACAAAAATGGGATAAAAATTAATTGTATTTTGTCAAGAAATTATGTAAGAATAAGGATTATATCATTTAGTTTGCCTAGTAAATAATTATTATTTACATGAGAAATAGGTATTATCAGTACCACTATGATTCCGATAGGAGGCAGCTTGTACAAGATTGCTTATAGGCTATTGGCAATGGTGCTCCAGTAGAAAAGGATTTGAGTTGTCAAAAGGATTTGGATGTCTGAAAATTGAGATGCCCAAAGGTTCTAGATAAATTTTCATAAGGGTATAAATGGTTCACAAAGTAGCTATTATTTATAAATTTTGTGTCCTTAATAAATGTTATATTAAGTTAAAAGAACGAGAAATCTATAATTTATAAATTTGTCAGTTGAGTAACGATTGTAAAATTATGGATGAGGGGGTATTAAAGTGTCACAGTGTCTTATCTAATATATATTATTGAGAATTTAAAAATAATACGTTTTAAAAATTTAAATTATCGTACGAATTAAAGATCCGACTGTTTCATCTGAATATTTAAACACAAATGGGTCCGATCTTCGTAATTATAAATCAAAATCCTACGCATCACAATAAAATAAATTAGAGGCAATAAGAATATAGGACTCGCTTTTTGATATATTATCTGATACTCAAATCAGTGATTTTTTTAATAGATATGAAAAGATACTGAGAAAGAAAATGTAGCGAGCGCTCGAGCGCACAGCGAGCGGGACTTATTCTGAAAATTGGGCTCAAGCGCGGGGACGACGCACAGCGAGCGGAGTCCATTCTGATTTTTAAGGTTGAGCGAGTAGAGAGCGCACGGAGGGCACAGGCTTCGGACGGGCTCGAGCGACTGGAGGGCGAAAAAGACCGATACACTGTACATAAGATCACAGAATTTGTCAATTAGAAATATGACTCTAACATGATTTGAGACTCAAATGATGAGCAAATTTTTATTTTTTATTTTCACACTCTCTTGCTTTTCTTTTTCTCATTATGTCGGCGCTCGATAACTCAACAATTACAAAAAAAAAAAACCCTCAAATCGTATTAGAACGATTTTATATTAGAAATTGTACAAAAATGTCTATTAGATACGCACCATATGTAAACCTACTATGCAAACGGTGCATTAGTGCCCTCAATCGCCTTTCATGCGCGGAACAATTTGGACAAAGTGTGCATGTGCACCTATGAGGCACTCATTGGGGGCCTCAATTTTTAAAAAAATGGCGCACACGTGTGGATAAGGTGTCTATTATGTATCATTTAATAATTTTTTTCTAATTAAGCTAAGACTCGTATCATTTTCGGTATCACTGGATGACATATTAAATGAATATGAGAAACATAAGATAGGGACTCACAATCCAAAAATATGGCTTGTATATTTTTTTTTTTGGTTAATTAAATCTGTACCAGGAGAAAAATAATATTTATATGTCTAATTTTTCTTAAATTAATATTTAATGATAAATATTTTATCATATAATGTCTTTAAGATGATTATTTTAATGTTTTTAAAAAATGTTAACATTCATCAGAGGCAAAATTTAACTATTAAAAATAATAAAAAAATAATTAAAAGATTATTTTTAAATCCTAGATAATATTTGTCAAGTGAAAGAGAGTAACAGATTGTACACCCCCTCATCCGTAAGTTTACAACCGACTCTTTAGCAATAATTACATGTGAGGTGTATGCTATCTAAATATTTTATTTTTTTAAAAAATATATTTTAAAAAAATGTTAACATTCATGTTATGCTTTTAAAATGATTATTTTAATTTTTTTTAAAAATGTTAACATTCATCGGAGATAAAATTTAACTATTAAAAATAATAAAAAAATAATTAAGAGATTATTTTTAAATCCTTGATAATATCTGTCAAGTGAAAGAGAGCCACAGATTATTTGCCCGCTCATCCATAAGTTTACAACTGACTCTTTAGCGATAATGGCACGTGAAGTGCATGCCATCTAAATATTTTATTCTTTTAAAATATTTAAAAAAATGTTAATATTTGTATAATGTTTATAGGATGATTATTTTAAATTTTTTAAAAAAAATTTTAACATTCATCGGAGATAAATTTTAACTATTAAAAATAATTAAAAGATTCTTTTTAAATCCTAGATAATATCTGTCAAGTGAAAGAGAGCCACATATTGTTCGCCCCCTTATCTATAAGTGAACAATCGACTCTTTTGCGATAATGGCACGTGAAGTGTATGCCATCTAAATATTTTATCCTTTTAAAATATTTAAAAAAATATTAATATTTGTATAATGTTTTTAAGATGATTATTTTAAATTTTTTAAAAAAATATTAACATTCATCGGAGATAAAATTTAACTATTAAAAAAAATTAAAAAATAATTAAAAAATTATTTTTAAATCATTGATAATATCTGTCAAGTGAAAGAGAGCCACATATCGTTCGCCTCCTCATCCATAAGTTTACAACAAACTCTTTAGGGATAATGACACGTGAGATGCATGCCATCTAAATATTTTACAACATATAGTTAAACTGATATAAATTAAATTTGTATAATTAAAAATATAATCATATTTATTAGTATGAAAATTTAAAAGTATTATCTTTTAATCAATAAGTTATTTTATGATGATAATATTTGATTTATCATTTAATATTTTTAAAAATGTTTTTAATTTTTTAGCTATCAAATATGTCACACTGTATATTATTAATTTTTTACGCTATTTAACTGCTCATTTTTACTCAACATAATCTGTCTTTTCATTTTTAAGGAGAAAAAAGCACAATTCCTCTAGAAAACATTATTGCGAATAGTCTTAGTAGTCGCAATCTTTCAAAAAAATTTCTTATTTTTAATTTTAAATAAACTCATTAAATTAATTTAGTATAGTTAAAATTTAGTTTTAGCCTTATAAAATTAATTTTCACTGCTGGGGTAGTGAAAATTTTGATTAAGAGCGAGGAATCCTTCACTCTTGATCAAATGAAAAACTTCACCACAATATTTAATGATCCCATGAACAAAGACGAAGAAGCCAATTAAATAGCAAAGAAAGTATATATGGGGGCACTCAGTATAGAAACAGTGGTTGAATCCATTTTTGTAAGTAAATTTGGACATGGCATTATGAATGATCTATTCTCTAGGTATGAAAAAAAATCACAAACACTACGGCCACAATGATACTTGAGACTCACACTTTGGTTATTTCCATTGTAAAAAAAACTAGATATATTCTCGCTGTGTTAATTGAGAGAATAATCATTTAGATTATGCTTAGTTGTTGGACGAAAATGGGGTAAAAATTAATTGTATTTTGTCTAGAAATTATGTAAGAATAAGGATTATATCATTTAGTTTTCCTAATAAAAAATTATTATTTATATGAGAAATAGGTATTATCAGTACCGCTATGATTCCGATAGAGGGCAGCTTGGACAAGATTGCTTATAGGCTATTGGCAATGGTGCTCCAGTAGAAAAGGATTTGAGTTGTCAAATGGATTTGGATGTCTGAAAATTGAGATGCCCAAAGGGACAAGATAAATTTTCATAAGGGTATAAATGGTTCACAAAGTAGCTATTATTCATAAATTTTGTGTCCTTAATAACTGTTAAATAAAGTTAAAAGAATGAGAAATCTGTAATTTATGAATTTGTCAGTTGAGTAACGATTGTAAAATTATGGATGAGGGGGTATTAAAGTGTCACAGTGTATTATCTAATATATATTATTGAGAATTTAAAAATAATACGTTTTAAAATTTTGAATTATCGTACGAATTGAAGATCCGAATGTTTCATCTGAATATTTAAACACAAATGGGTCTAATCTTCGTAATTGTAAATCAAAATCCTACGCATCACAATAAAATAAATTAGAGGTAATAAGAATATAGGACTCACTTTTTGATATATTATATGATACTCAAATTAGTAATTTTTCTAATAGATATGGAAAGATATTGAGAAAGAAAATGTAGATAATGAAAGATGATGTGGATGAATGTTAGCTTGGAGGGCTATACTCCTTTTATTTACTCATCTGATTGAGTAACATTTTCCCTCTCTTTCTTTGTCTCATCTCCTTCTTTGGGGAGAAGTTTAATTTATAGATAGAGATACAGTTTAGCTAATTGATACATGAAATCGCTGCGTTTATATAACGCCGCTTTGGATCAGTGATAATAAGCGTTGCCAATAGTGTATAATGGCCATCACTTTTAGGCGTTCTCCACATTTTACTTTTGTGATAGAAATAGCGTAAAGAGTTATATATATATATATATATTGTTTAAACTGCTCATTTTAATTTTTAAATATCTAGATGATCATCTAAATATTTTAATTTTTCTTTTACAATTCATGCATAAGCCAAAGTCTTTCTTTTAGGTATTTTTCACGTATTTCTTGTGTGGTAGAAATAGCGTAATATATATCTATATATATATATATATTGATGCGTCCGTGGTTCTCATATTTTGATACGGATTAGTGACGCTTTCATTCTTTCGTTGTTGGCTGAATTGAAGCGGGTCCAGTCTCTATCGCTCTTAACGTAAAATCTGCTCACCACAAATTACAAATAACAGGTTAAGGGATAACGGGAATGGCTCCCACTGTATATTCTCAAACGCTCAATTCAAAAATCTTTCTCAAAGAATAAAAAGGTGATCGGAGGATGCGATGAATGTATAAATGCATACGGCGGTGGATGGAGCGTTTGGATGCGCTAACTAATGAACGACTTAGAGGGGCACCTGCAGAGAAGTGATTTGGAGATTCGCCAGATTGAGGGGCATTTTAGAGGTGCGCCTAGAAGAGGGACGACTTCGAGGTGCACCCATAATGGGGCATCTGAAATGTGCGTCCACGGAGAGACGGTTTGAAGATGCGCCCGTAGAAATACTGCTTAGAGATGCACTGAATTGAGGGGCATCTTAAAGGAACACCCGGTGCACAGACGACTTAGAGGTGCGCCCACCGATGAGCATTTTAGAGATGCGCCCATAGAGGAATGATTTAGAGGTGCACCCACAGTTGGGCATCTTAGAGGTGCGCCTGCAGATGGGCATCTTAGAGGTATGCCCGCAGATTGACGGCTTAAATGTGCGCCCACAGAAGTGCGACTTAGAGTTGCGCCCACAAAAGGACGGATTAGAGTTGCTCCTACAAAGGGGTGTCTTAGAAGGGAAGAACTAGACTGCGCTAGTGGGCCAGTATCCTGGTTATATTAGCGAAGGGCTGACTCTTAGATAGCAGGCTCCGAACTCTAGAACGGAGGGTCAACTCTAGGATAGAGTACTCGTGGCTCTGGGATGGATGACTCCTTGTTCCGAGGCGATGGGTTAGCTCCGGGACGGAGGGCTCGTGACTTCGAAACGAAGGGCTTGTAGCTTTGGGACGAAGTGTCCGTGGTTCCGGGATAGAGGACTCCAAGCTCCGGTACGTTGGACTCATAGCTTCGGGGTGGAGTGCTTGTGGCTGCGGGGCGGAGTACTCTTGGCTCTAGAACGGAGTGCTTCAGGCTCTCAGACATAGTGTTCCTTAGTCCTGAACGGAGGGTGACTCAATAAATGATAGATTTTCTGGAAGGAATGCAACTCCCGGCAATCGTAACATGTCTATATCAATTGTAACATGCTCATGAAATTAACTTTACTATTAATTTCTACTTTAACATTAACTTTATCAACGGTTAAATTTTATAATTATACCAATTGTAAAATTTTATCAATAATATTAAACATGATATGTTCAAAATATTTAAAATATAAGATATAAATATGGTAAAA
>JAOVVI020007586.1:0-14767 GCA_028571085.2 Nepenthes alata | reverse complement strand
CAAGTGTTCTCATACCCACTTCTCGTTCTCTTTCATTATTTTATGTGATTTGAGTGGGTATTTTGTATCGATACCCATTATTCTTGTTAGAATCTTGAACCCCATGATTAATCACCGGAGAAAATGTAGTTAGTTGTCCGAATTGTGTCCGATTCGCCCGAGTGCGTTTCACCGAAACCCTAACCCACGAAAATTTGGGATTTCCCATTTCCCGGCCTTGTATCATGAAATTGACCCTAAAATGTGAGTCCCCACGTCCCATTGATGAATATATGTTGGCCGCGGGTTCGATCTCACACGTTTCGACCCGTTCGCCGCGTCCGAGCCCTCTAAATCGGTCCTGACACTGTTCACCCGAGATCGAAGGTGATAATTGCGTGTTGTCACCTTCGTGAAATGTTGAAAGGACCCTAGAATATGATTCCCTGTATCCCAATTGTGTGTATATATTGATCGGATGTCGAATCCCGTAAGATTTGGCCCGTTCGTGGCATCTGGGAGCCTTGAAAGAATTCCGTAATTGTTAATCCAAAAGTGAATGAAAAGGTGTATACTTCCACCCTCGTGGTAAGTTAAACCGAACCCAAATGATGAACCTCGTGATAAGTTATCATGAATGATCTCCCGGTTGGAGATCTTTGTGATGGGAATGAGATTTCGCAAGATATGATCGTGTGTGGCAAATGTAGATTTTCCTCTCCAAGTGATGAACCTAATCTTAAAACTAGGACCTTGAGTCATAGGGGTAGTGTTCTTTTACATACCATATCCATTGCGGTGTGAACCCGAGGAATACTTGGCCACATATTCTAGCAGCTCGTGGGAGCGGGTGATGTCTGTGGTACGCTTTAGGAAACTACTGTGAACAACGAGGATTGCCCTGGACCCAGGGGGTGTGGGGTGTGTCAGTCGATGCTACATATTGAGATGTAGTCGTCTGTGATGATTGTTCAATGGATGCAACTGAGGGTCGTATGCTACCGACCTAAGATAGTAGCGTGGCTTTAGAATGTATAGCGAACACATTCCTGTCCTCGTTCTCTCGCATCGTTGGCTAGTATGGTCTACTAGCCGGGGTCCGCAAAGATAATGTAATAATGAAAATAAATAATATTTAAGATATGAACCGCAAGAATCGTGTGAATTCCGTGATCCAAGTTGAAACCGTGAGAACCATGTGAACCCAATAATTCAAGATAAACCATGTGAATTAAGTGATTCAAGATATAACCGGAAAAACCATGATGAGAACAGTGAGAATCTAGTGATTCCAAATGATGAAGTAACCGTGAGAACCGTGGGAATCAAGTGATTCCAGTTGTTCATGTTCCCTCTTCTGTTTCTTAATTTTGGAAAGTGTTTGTATTCCCTCCCGTTTTAGTTCTTGTACATGTCTTGGAGGGGTATTTATGATTATACTTGTTGAGTTGTTAGCTCACTATTGCTGTTGTTGTTTTCCTTCCAGATGAGAACACTTAGCTGGCGCAGGTAGTCAGAGCAATGAGAGGCTTACTTGATGTGACTGGCTGGACGGCGAGTGCATTAAAGATTTGGACTCAGAGTTGGATCAGCTTGTGGACAGCCACTCACGGTTGAGCGTGGCTCGTGATTGCTATTTTGTGGTTTTGTTATACTTCTGCATTTTTGATGATATAGTTTGCTTCCGCGTCTGTATAAATATTTTGAATTTTGTTTTATTAGATGGTATCTCTCTAGATCCAATATAGTAGGTTGGGTATTGTATTGGAGCCATGGATGATATGGCAGATATGAGATCATGTGTGGCGTGTTGTAGGCTTTGAGTTAAGCCTTTGATAGATGTGTGCTTGTACAGGTTGATTTTAAACAAGTTATATTTTTAATTTTTTGTCTAGTTGTAGAGAAAACTCTGCCAAATTTTCTGTAGAGTCCATAGGTTAATTATGGACTTTAGGGTGTATATACCCATTGACGGAGGTTATTCAATGGAGAATAATCCGATCCATCACAGTACCTCCCTAAAACTTTATCAATCCTCACGACCGACCACTGCCACTAATAGGCATTCGCCTAGAAGTCATAACAGTTACTAATATCCTACCAGATGGTAACATCACGGCTAAAATATTCTTAGGACAATATTTAAGATGCAAGAGCTAGACAGCGAAACTTGTCCTCTATCTCTAACTTAGTTCAAGTCTAAGCTAGCCAGCTGAAATAACTAGAACTATCCATTCTAGTTTAATTTATCCTATACCTATATCTACTTATCAGTTCAATGTTAATCAATCCAAAACTTCCGCACATGATTCAAATCAATCCTAAGCTATCTCTTTTCTCTGATACAAATTGTGACAGAACGGAATATTTTTCTCTAATAATCTCCGTCATTAAACAAAATAAAACTAATACTCCAAGATTTAAAAATATTAAATTATGTAAAAATTTTGGTAGAGTCTCCTCTATAATTAGACGAAAAGCAAATATACAACATATTAATTTATTCCTGTACAAAGCAAAATCAATATCCAAACCTCAAATTTATGACTACAGCACAAACACAGGACCGCAAATGCCATATTATCGATGACTCCATATAGTCTCTCCACTTATACTATAACCTAAGAGAGATGCCATATGGACCATACAAAATTACCAAGTAAATATTGCGGAAGTAAACTAAAACCATAAAATCATTTGCGGAAGCTAAATGGTACATACATCATAATACAACCTACTATATCATCATCATCATATATAGTAATAAACTAATTAAACTATTTACATTCAGCACGTACAAAACTCTAAGTCCTCAAAGTCCAATTGGTCTCCTTAGCTTATCTCCTACCTTGCATTAACTAGTTGAGTTTTAGCTTGTAACTCTCATATGGAAGGAAGAAATGCAAGAGTGAGCTAATAGCTCAACAAGTACATCAAATCAAGGTAATAAATAATGATAACAGAACTTAGCAGAAGAGATACATGTAAATAGGAAAGGAATGCATATACAGAACTTGATTAGGCATGCTTAGGTGCAATTCACTTCTTTCTTTCACTTTTATTTTCTTTAAGACGTGATTTAAGTATAATTACTCATTTTTGTAGATCGAAGCTAGTAGACCCTACTAGTCAAAGGAAGTGAATAATCGAGAGTAGATTGTGTTCACTCTACAAAATCCAAGGCTTGAACTGAAATATCCGTTCTGGCGGGATTTATATACCGAAATACCTCTTGAAAGCAGGTTTGACATTGAATCTACTGTATGGTTCTGGGTTAAGAACATAATAATTAGAAGGTAATTAAGTTAAGATAGGTGAATTGTGGTCAACAGGTACGGGAGGAATCAGATTGAAAAACTTAAAGAGCCAAAATTGATAAATCAGGAACGAAAATTGTAAGCCATGAAATATTAAATCGTAAATAAGATTTTGGATTTCAAATTATCATAATCATGACTTATTAAGTTTATATAATCAAAAGTAAGGTCCAATGATGTAAACGATTGGGTTAGAATGGTCAAAATGGGTTCCCAAATGGTAAAAAAAGTGAAGTAGGCTTGTTGCGGGCTTGACCCGCACCCTCCGCGGGCTCGAGCCCACGGAGAGCACAGAATCCAAATTGTCTGTGCTCACCACGCGCTTGAGCCAACCTGGGCAGTAAGGCTGCGCTCGCAGCACGCTCGATGCGTGCGCCCGTTTTAAAGCCGCGTGCTGCTTTGTGATTTTCATTTTCTCCATGAACCAAACCCTTCTAGAGAGAGATAGTACTGATTCTAGAGAGTGGAAGGAGGAGATTGAGCCCGTGGAGTCTGAATTCGTCCGACAGCAAGTTATAAAAAGTGGTAATACGTGTCGAGGCAAGTGTTCTCATACTCACTAACTTTTCTCTTTCAATATTTTTTGTTTATCATCGGATATTTTTGTGTCAATACCCACCCAAATCGTGAAAAATATATTACCCATGACTTGAGATCAAGGATTTCGTAGCTTATTGTCCGACTTACTCACTGATCCTGTCAGTGGACTTCCATCAAATCCTAACCTACGGGAATTGGGAGTTTTTTGTTTTTGCACCGTATCATGTAAAATTGATCCCAAAATGTGAATCACCACGTCCCAAATGTGTATATATGTCGGTGGTGCGATCAATCTCGCACGTTTCGACCCATTCGTGGTGTTCGAGCCCTCTAAAATGCCATTGTTACTGTTCATCCGAGACGAAATTGGAAAATTGCATGCTTCTACCTTCAAATTATGTTGAAACGACCTCAAAATATGAATCACCATATCCCAATTATGTATATGTATCAACCGAACGTCCGATCTCATAAGTATCGTCACGTTCGTGGCGTCCGGATGCTCTAAAATACCCCCTGACACTGTTCGTCCGAGTTTGAATGAGACATTTACATGCTTTGCCCCGTTTAAATGTTATGAAAATTATATCTAATTGTTTAAATGTAAATATAAGTTTCAAAATATATATTTTTGTGCTCTGTTCACAAGGAAATGCGTTCTGTAGGACCCCAAAGCGTAAATTTGCATGCTCTACCTTTATTTAATTGTGATGAAACGTATGATTAAATGTTCAAGTTAAATTGTAAGCCCCAAAAATGTGTATTTGTACACTAGAAGTAAGGGAATACGTCCTGGAGGCTTCTAGATGATATTTGACCATCAGAGGTAAGAAATTTTAAAATCTCTTGTGAACTTGAATTGAATTGCTAAAAGGGATTAAGTCTCATGGAAAGATTAGAACTGAGCAAGTAAATGGAGAGGAATCCACCAAAGTACGATATGTGATTGATTTGATCTCCTGGATGGAAATCAGGATGGGAATGTGATTTTTCGATTAGAAAATGTGATATACTTGTGGTGGATCTTCCCTCAAGGAAGGATTAGTCCTGAATCTAGGACCATGATTCATAGGGATAGTATTCTCTGGTTTGCCATGTCCATCATGGTGTGAACCCAAAGAATACTTAACAACGTATTCTGGTCACTCGTGGAAGCGGATGATGTTCGTGGTACGCTTTATGATACTACTGTGGAAGAACGAGGATTGTCCTGGTCCCCGGGGGATATGAGGCGAGTTGAGATGACCGAGTGCTGCAGGCCTAAAATGTAGCCGATAGTCGAGTGCTACAGACCTAAAATGTAGATGGCTTTAGAATGTGTGGTAGACGCATTCCTTTCCTCGTTCTCTCACATCGTTGGTTAGTACGACCTACTAGCCCGAGTCTGCAAAGAGTAATGAAAGTAATAAAAATAAACGGACGTAACCGAAACAAACATGTGAACCAAATGATCCTAGATGTTCCCCGTCCTCGCATGCTTCCTTTTATTCAAGTTATATATTTCCCCTGCCGAATTACTATTTTTCCTATTAATTACTGTAGTTAGTGATGTATGATTATATTTGTGGAGCTGTATGCTCACTCTTACTGTTTCTCCTTCCAGATGAGAACATTAAGCTGGAACCTGATTAGTTAGAGCAAGGAAAGTGACTTGCTTGAGGAGATTAGTTGGAATTCGAAGGCTTGAAGTTTTGGATACGTTGCTGTAACAGAATGTAAATAGTCTAGTTGGATTAATGCGATTTGTTATTATTTTATGGTTATTGTTATACTTCCGTAGGTTTTTGGATTTAGCTATACTTCCGCATTTATGTTGATGTTCTGGATTTTATTTAGTCCTAGATAGCATCTCTTCAGATCCAATACGGTAGTTAGGAATGCTGTGTTTGAGCCATGGATGGTATGACGATGTGGGCCTGTGTATTGTATTGTAGGCCAAAATATCATAATCGGATAGTTGTGTGCTTGTACAGGTTATTTTAAATAGGTTATATTTTTGATTTTTTGTCCAATTGTAGAGAAAACTCTGTCGAAATTTTAGCAAAATCCATAATGATAAATTATGCGCATAAGTTTATGTTACCATTGATGGAGGTTATTTAAGGAGAATAGCTCGATCCGTCACATCTACCCTCCTGATGTTGACGCCCCGAGAAAGGCGGATCACGTATCATTTCATTGATGGAGTTATCCTCGATTACCACCGTAATGTTATGTCATTGGTATCACTCGCTACAATAAGCGGTCAGAATAATTCTCTTAAGCTTTCACTGTCTGACTAGTGACATGCTTGGGGATGTTACCCATTAGAAACATAAATACGAATCCTATTTTTACGATTATCAATTCTTTTGAGGGAGGTTCTATCAGATTCTTTTCATAGATATCTTCATTTGGGAGATCATATTCATTAAAATTTCTAATGTGGAATTCCTCACCAGTTATTCATGTACTTAATGTTTTGCTTGAGGATTTCAGTCTTTTCATAACTTAACTTATATTCGAACATCATATACATAAGAAAAATTCAGAATTCTTACAGTTAAGGAACGAATTGACTTTGAGAGCTTTCAAACATATATTTTTTTTATCTAAAACGGAGTATTAACATATCATTTCTGAAGCTTACAATTGCACATATCATAACTTTCAGATTATATAATTGAGTTTATACAAATATACATCATCTAATTAACAATTAAACGGATGAATTCATGCAAAATATTGTTCAATAATCTCGGATAAATAGTGCACATGAACACTACATAATTTAATATATTGGACAATTCATGAAATTTCGGACATCCAATGGGTAATTTATCGAACCCAAAGTATGGATAACTATAATCCCAAGTTATGCATTAATTATATTCTAGTCCCAAATAAATCAAAAGCCCCAAAAATTCTGTGGGATTTCCTGCTCGGCGCGAGGGTTGGGGTTTATGTCCTCCGAAACTGAACCTAGACTACAAATTAGGTCCCCAAATTAACATATATTCATGCTTAGATTGTGAGGAGTATAAAATATAAATTTAATCGGGTATTAAAACGATGATATATGAAGAAAATAAGACAAAAGTGTGAGAAAACTAAAGAGGAATGTATGAGTGTACTTATATTGACCCGATCTATTACCTTTCTAACTGACTTTTGGACAGAATCAGACTCGCAAGCCTCCATCTTCCCTTCTCTTTCTTTAATTCATGATTTTACAAATTTCGGATCTTTGAGCTTTTCAATCCAATTCCTCTCATACCGTTTGACCACAATTTACTTATTTTAACTTAATTACCTCCCAAGTACCATTTTTTGAAAATTTGAGACCTCACCACCTATATTAACCCTATCTTAAAAACCGACAGGGCCCAATTTCCTCTTTTTGCTTCCAAACTCACTTTTCTCGCATTCTAATCCCAATCCTTGATCATTATTAACTTAATTATATCCTAATTATCATGTTTAGGGACTTGGGTCATCACACCAGCTGTACGCACGTACAATCGTTCCTTCCTCAGTTGATCTACTGATTCATTGTTTGGTCGGTTAGAATTTGATTCAATCTTCTGTAGATTACGCTGACGTGGGTAATCCCTTGGCATTGATGGCTTGCTTATCCTCCTCTTGGCTATAAATGGAGGGGTTCTCTATACCTTACATTATCAATTATCTTAAACAGCCAAATAGCATAGGAGTTCGGAGCTGACATGAAGCCTACACTGCCACGAGCTAGGATCGGAGGAAGCTTTTCTCCAATATTCGAAGGCGAGATCCGAAGATGTTCCTAGAGCATGCTTTAATTACCTTCTTTTATGTGGAAAGTCACCTTAATTTTTCTCTTTTACACTTGTCCTAAAACCATTCAGAAATCTACGCCCAATGCATGCTCAAGTGGAGCTCGAGTGCCGATTCTAGAATGGTTGGCACTCGAGCATTGAAACTAGAGAGGAAAAGTGCTTGAGCAGCACTCGAGTTGAGCTTGAGTGTGGGTCATGTATAAAAAGGGTCACCAATCAAATTTTTACCATTCTTGTACAGAAAATGAGGAGGAGAGAGGAGCACGAGAAGGAGAGAGAGAAAGTAGCGTTGGAGTAGATCAGGGCCTCCGTTCTTCAGATCTGTTTGATATAAGGTCAAAATAAGTATCCTCTGACTCTATCATTATCTATTTCTCGGTTGAATGTGTTTTATTTTTTATTTAGAGATTTAGAGTTCGTGCGTGCATTTTAGTTAGCCTCCATGTTTTCTTAAAAAATACATGATAATTTTATCGATTGATTTGGGGGTTTTATTCCGTCTTTGTTAATATTCAAGTATCTCATAGTTCCTAGAGCTATGGATATGCATGAGCCCTGCCGAGGCCCCAGGTGTGCCATTTGTGTGCAGACCATGGTAGTTCAAGACCCAATGGGTTGATTGTGCAGGATCGTGGTGGTTCGAAAGCTAGTGGGTTGATTTGTGTGGGACCGTGGTCGTCTGAGGTCTCGGGTGGGTTGATATGTGATAAAAAATAGCCAAGAGCTATATGCCTAAAATTTAAGGATTGCGTTTCATAATTATACTAATTTTGCTAATTATGTTAAAAATTTGAAAGTCGGAGACGCATCTCAGGATACAGCAACGACACAAATTTAATCGATGGAACCGATTAGTAACCAATTTAACTTCGGGTTGGTAAAGAGTGCAGCATGGGCAGCAGCAGTAGAAAAAGCAGCACACTTCAGCAATATTACAAGAGAACAAATGATTCAACATACCTCATAATTAAATTTAGGTAGACAGCAAAGGGCAGCAGTACGGCATACACACACAGCAGCAAGCAACATGACAGCAACATGCTTTAGCAGCTCAAGGGGGTAGCAACTCGGGTAGCAGCAAACTACATAGACAGCAGCTGAAACAAGCAACATGAATAAGCAAAATCCAAATCCAATCAAACAGCACCACAAGGCAACACCCCAAACAACCAATTCAGCAAAAATTAAGGGATGAATTAGCAAAATTCTGAGCAAAATTCTGAGCCAAATTCTGGAAACTAATTTGAATTTTGGGAAAAATTTATGGGATGCTGGCAGCAACTCATCCAATACAGGATGACTCAGCAAAATTAGCCTCCAAGTTCTATTAAGGCCACGTGAGAGTAGGAGGAAAGGGAAATGAGAGGGAGAAGAGAGGAAGGGACCAAAAGACCAAAGGAAAGTGAAAAAATTCAGTAACCAAGTTGCAACAACTAAATTTTGGGCAAGTACACCATACGCTCTTCCTTTATTTGTTGTTAATTATTGTTGATTTTCTTCAAGTATTGTTGATCCAATACTTAAATTCTTTGCTTTACTATGCTGCCACTATTATATCATCATTTTAGAACAGGTAAAAATCAATTTTGAGGTTGATAAATTGGCTGCTGAACCGATTAAGGCACCATGTGCTGAATCTGATTTTTTAGCATATATTGGACCAGCTGCTAAAAGCTAAATCTGATTTTTCAGTATATGTTGGACCGACTATAGAAAATATGCTGAACTGGCCACTAAATCAACAACGAACCAGTTGAAGTATCATTGCTGATGCTAAATTTTTAGTCTGTAAAAATCAGCTTAAACCGGCCACTGAATCAGCCCCTGAACCGGTAACCAAATCAGTTGAAGTATCATTGCTAATGTTGAAATTTTAGCCTATGGAAATTATGTTGAACTAGCCACTGAACCAGTAGCAAATCGGCCAAAATGTCATGTGATGATGCTAAATTTTTAACTTGTAGAAATAAGCCTAAATCGACTACTAAATCGACCACTGAACTGGCAGCAAACTAGCCGAAGCATCATGTGATGATGCTGAATTTTCAGCCTACAAAATTAAGCTTGAACCGGCAGTGAACTAGCCAAAGCATCATGTGTTGATGCCGAATTTTCAGCCTGTAAAATTAAGCCTGAACCGGCCACTGAATCAACCGAAGCATCATGTGTTGATGTTGAATTTTCAGCCTATAGAAAGTAGGTTGAACCGGCCACTGAACAGGCCATCAAACCGGTAGCCAAACTGGTTAAATGTACTATGTGCTAGTCCTGATTTTTCAGCATGTGTAAAATTAGTTGTGAGATTATTAAACTGGTAATACATTTGAATTTTCAGCATATAAAAGTAAGTAATCGAAGGCTACTAAACTAGCTAATTTCACTAAGTGTTGGTTCTAATTTTTCATATATGTAAAATTAATTTTGAGGCTACCAAACCAACTGAACTAGCGGCCAAATTGGCGGCTAAACCGCCAGCCGAATAAGCCGTGCATTGTATGTTGGTGCATCTAAATTTTTAGCATATGTACGTATTGCAAGACCTTGCTGTTTTGTTACATCTCTAATATTTAGATGCTAAATTTCATCGCCTATATTTATGAAAGTTTAAGTGAAAGCTCCACGCAATATTGAAAAGTATGATTATTTTCTCTCGGAGTTGAAAAAATTAATAAGTACCAAGAAGAAGTATAAAGTTTCTATTAAAAAACTTTTAAAAAAATTAAAAAATTAGACCAATGATTGATCAACAGATAGTATATTCTAGTATGCCTCAATACATTACAGTGAAAGATCATTATCTGATTCAATACTGCAATGTGGTTTTGGCCCGTTCTATAGGGAGATAATATGCAGATGGCTCACTTATGGGTTCTTGAATAGGAGGGTAAGCCCTTAATTGTGTGGAAAAAAAATGCTATTTAGGTTTCAATCAATCACTCCTTTAACTAGTATGAAAGAATAAAGATAAGAAATCAGAAAGAGAATTGCATGAGTATTCTGACCATATTTTAAGTTATTATATTCAATGATAATCTCTATTCCTACTATTATATTTTCAGTGAAAAGATTACATGATCTTTTGTATATATTATGCATTACTAAATATTTGACTCACTCTCTTACTATTTTACTAACCCTTCATATGATTCACATGAGTTTATACCTAACAAGCTGGAGTGAAGCTTGAAGTATTTAGTTTATGCCTCTGGAGTTACCATTTTTACTAACCTATATTTTTGAGATAGTATATAATGTATTTAGTTTTATTTTGTAGTTGACTTTAGATGTAGATTGAAAAGGATATGATGTAAAGTATCTGGATAAGTTTTGATGATTGTATAAGGAACAATATATCTAAATGATGATTTTATATCAGTTGGGTAAGTGTTGTAGATGTTTATTGCTTCTGCGGATTTGTATATGATTGATTTAGTATGCATCTTTCCTTAACATGAAGCTGGCATTATATTATTGTTGGATTGATGTCAGAGCCATAGATAATGTGGCGATATATTTGGATCTTTTGTATGTTGAGATTATTATTTATGTACAGGAGAATTGGAGTAATTACAGGGAAGGCTCACATTCATTTATTATAATATATTTAACGAGCAATATTGGTGAATAAAAAGATAATATGTTATGAATAAGACTAATGACGGGTTTTAGGACGTGTTCTATCGAAGGTGATATTAGAGAAAATTAATGTGATCCATAAATTAAAAATTGCCTAGAGTAGGTAGAAAAGCTATACAAATCAAAGAAGATTGGACTTGAAATTTGACATTGGCGATTATATTTTCTTGAAAGTGTCACCATATAAAGGAATATCTAGATTTGGGATAAAAGGAAAATGTAAGCCAAAGATTATATTTTTTGTAGGCCTAAAATATAAACGGGTGTTAATGATATAATATGATCAAGAACTACAAGCCTAAAATGTAGTTCGATCGAGATCTGTAGGGCTAAAATTTAGATGAGCGCTAATAATATGAGATGTCAGAGATTTTTAGGCCTAAAATGTAGTTGGACTATGAGCCAATAACATGAAATGTCCAAGAGTTGTAAGTCTAAAATATAGCCAGGCCGAAATTTACATGCCTAAAATATAGATGAGCGCCAATAATATAAGATGGTCGAGAGTTGTAAGTCTAAAATGTAACCAAATCGAGATCTATAAGTATAAAATATAGACAAGTGCCAATGATATAAGATAGCCTAGAGCTGTCGGCCTAAAACGTAGCCGTTATGATATACAGATTTGGATTCTGACTTGCCTCTATTTTGTGGGTGTGTTGCAGTCATCTGTTTTTATGGATGTGTCATTCACTTCTGTTTGTCATTAGCCTCTATTTATATGGGTGTTCCATAGTCATTTGTTTATGTAGATGTGTCATTAACCTCTATTTATATGGGTGTGCCACAGTCATCTGTTTACGTGGATATGCCATTGGCTTCTATTTATGTGGACATGCCGCAGTCATATGTTTATGTGGATGTGCTATTAGCTTCTGTTTGCCGTTGGCATCTGTTTGTGGGACTGCTGTATTCATTTTTTATGTAGATGCTTCTGTTTGCCATTGGCCTCTGTTTATTTGAATGTGTCGTAATTCTCTATTTATGTGGGTATACCATGACTTTTGTTTCTGTAGGTATGACGTGGCCTTTGACTATGGTATCAGAGCACGATTAGCTATGCGTTCATATCAGCAAAATAGCATGATGAGATTCTACTTTGAGTGTGTTGGTGATTTGGCTTCTGATATCATCAATTTGAGATTTGTATCTATTATCTATTTTGATATTCGTTTATGAATTCTCCATCTGATTTGCATATATTGTTTTGTGCATGTTTATGACGATATTTCTTGAGCTTCCGGTTCACATTTTCATGTTTTTATTTCTTCAGATTCGTAGAGGGCCAAGATACTTTGCGGGAGCTAGACGAGATCTGACGCATCGTTACGTGATCTGGTGGGTTGGGCACCTGTTATGACTTAGATGGTGTTGGTTATAATTCTTTATTATTTGAATTGACTTTGTTATGGGTTTTATTATTTTTAGATAATGAAATTGACCGAGAGTAGGCCTTTAGATTTGTAATAAGCACTGTTGGATTTAATATATATATATATATATATAAATTAGTTGTTGCCATGTGTGGATATCTTCCTTATATTGTTTAGAGCAAGTCATATACCTGACAGTTGTCTGATGAGATCCTGTATAGATTTGACTTATCGGGTCTTGTATTTTGGTTTGTCGCACCAAAAGTTTTAGAATTTTAATTTCATAAATAACAAACAATTAGACCTGCTAAGTTTTGGGACGTGATAGTATAACATCAGAGAAAAAGTCATAAGGAGAGGTGTTTTAGATTATTCTGGATAAATAATTGATTAAATGTTTAGATATGATGAGTACCACATCTGGCAGACAGTAGAAAATTTGAGTTGTAAGTGCTTGGGTTTGGATAGAGAGGTTGATTATCTGGTTATGAGGGACGCCTAAATAGCATGATTGGTGGAATGATTTAGTAGCAGAATAAGAATTTAATTGTTATGAGAAAATTGGCTGAATTGTGAATTCGTTTCATAGTTGAGTTTGATTCGATTGAAGCAAAAAATTGGCTGCAGAAGATAAAAAAAGTGTTTGGAATTTATCGGATGCCTAGAGTAGGGTGGGTGACCTAGGGTATAGTAGAACACCCTTTCTGCCACAAGGTTATTCAAATGGCAAGGTTATTAAATGGTGGGGATTTCTGGTGCCATATTTTGGGCCAAGAGAATGAGAAGGTAGTTGGGATGTCCTCTGGGAGGCATTCTTGGAGGAGTTTATCCAAGAGATTAAATGAGCTAAATTCGACAGGCCAGTTAAGAAAAGAAGTCACACCAAGAACGGAGGAGGTAAACAAAGCAGAAGGACCCGTCTTTGGCCTATTCATAAGTTATTAGGAAATAGAATTATATTGGGAGTTTGTGTTGCAAATTCAGACTTTGGAAAGTAGGGAACAATGATGGAAGAAGGCCGTGTCTTGGGCCACGGATGCTGCGATTTCTTCTGCCTTCTTTTGAGCGGAGAAACTGTGGAGTCAATAGCAAACAACTTTTGCCAAGAAAAAGGATAGAGGAGTACCGGTCTAACTATGTTTGCAACGATGATGTAGATTGTGTGGGGATATGAAGTTGCGATAGGAGCGAGAGGGAGGCTCAAGGGTTGTCTGTTCCTACTTGTCGCTGTGATTGGGCAGATAATTATCTCTATAAATCCTTCATTATTGAAGGACCCATGGACATTGAGCATGAGATTTAGCCTCCTGAGATAACATTCAAGAAGAAGTTAAAGAATCTAGAAGACATGTCGAAACAAGTCGGTAGCTGAGTACAGTGCATGGTTCGTGGAGCCATCCCAATTTGCTCCCTATAAGGTTGCGGATGAGGCCTTGACTGCCTAGAAATTTCTGCAGGGATTCCAAGATTTAATTCGAAAGCAGTTGGTGCCGTTCAAATTTGTGGTCATATAGCGAAATGCTGGATCGAGCCCTATGAACGTGCAGAAGTAGCTTCGGGAGAAGTATTTCCATAAGAAGTTAGAATATTGAGGCCAGAGCTTGAAGAGTGGACTCTTTTATTCTCCAATGGACAATACATAGGAAAAGTAGCTGAAGCAAAGTTTTCCCCTCTTAGGTCCCAGTTTACGAAGTTTACGTACGAGTCTTGTGGAAAGAAGTACACGAGATAAGTTTATTTTTGCCAGAATGGAGCCTGCATCAATTGCTGCCAAATAGGCAATTTGTCAAGGGATTGCCTGAATTCTAGGCGTTTGGATCTCAGACATCTAAATAGGAGTCAGACAAATTCTAGACAGAGTGCGGGCAGCTACCACTCATGATGCAAGAGCCAGACCCTCAGTCATGGAAGAGGATTAGCCTAGAGAACTTTGTGATTTGGAGTTTGAGTTTGCCAATAAGGTTGTGTCGGGATTGGTATCAAATTTTAGGACTTTGCATAGAATGGCCTTGTCTAATTATAGGAAAGAAAGCGGTCACTGTAGGAATTCTTAAGGAACGATTTCAACCAGGTGTCACCATGGAAGGCTCCTATGTTTTTGGTGAAGAAAGATGGGTTGATGAGGTTT
>JAOVVI020007584.1:0-12004 GCA_028571085.2 Nepenthes alata | reverse complement strand
AAAGGCTGGTGTTAGAAATGCCTTCCTCATCATCTTCGGGGCCCGATTACATTGCCGCCGGGATTGCAGTTGCCCCAGCAATACCACTGGAATGGAAAAATCTTTTGAAGACTTGCCAGAGGCAAAGGGAGGTGTTATCTTGGCGCAGCCCGCGCCGTAGGTGGTTCCTCAAGCGGTGTAGATGGAGTCCTTTACGGAGCCAGCCTGTGAGTCGCCGGCGGAGGCGCATGAGCCATCTATTGACTCCCCAGTTGTGCAAACGCCTGTTGAGGAGCCAGTGGTTGATCTTGATCCTCCGGTAGCTACTGCGGAGGCCGTAGCCGGGGAGCTTGCTATCACTGCGGATGATGCTAATGATGGGCTCTTGGACGAGATTCTGGAGGAGGCTGTTGCCAGCTCCGCTCGCGAAGGCGTCACTTCCGGCCCACCGTCGCCTGAGCCAGGTTTGGAGGCTAGGCCTGAGAGGCCCACGTGGAGTGTCTGAGAGGTATCCTTTGGGAGTTAACCTGCGGGTCGAAGGATTCCACCCTTAGACTCTGAAGTTTAATTTTGACCGGGAGCATTGCTTCAGTCTCGTAGCAGAGGCTGAAAGGTGTCTCACGCGTTAGTTCCTTCGGAGTCGTTCGGTAAGACCAAAGGACCAAGGCGAGCTCGTCTACCCAAGAGCCCCCTGTGTCCTCCAGCTTGGTCTTGAGCCTGTGGAGTAGCGTCCGGTTCGTAACATTCACCTGTCCGTTTGCCTGACTGTACGCCACCGAAGTGTGGGCCAGTCTAATTCCAAGGTTAGTACAATAATTGGTGAAGCGTTTTCCTGATAATTGGGTTCTGTTGTCAGTCACAATGACCTCCGGAATGTCAAACCGGCTAACGATGCTCTGGCGGATGAACTCGAGTGCATTGTGTTCGGTGATCTTGGCCAGTGGGACGGCCTCGACCCACTTCGTGAATTAGTCGATACCGGCTATTATGAACTTTCTCTGTCTAGTGGCAATGGGAAACGGGCCAAGGATGTCAATCCCCCATTGAGCGAAAGGCCAAGGCGCCTGAAGGGATTTCAGTCTGCGGATGGCTGGTGATGAAGATTGCCGTAAAGTTGGTAGCTTTCGCACTTCGTTACGAACTCGAGTGTGTCCTTCTTCATCGAGGACCAGTAGTATCCCTGCCGCATGATTTTTGAACGCTAAATTCTTGCCGCCCACGTGCGACCCACAAATCCCAAGGTGCACTTCACTCAATGCATAGTCTGCCTCTTCCAGGGTTAGGCAACGGAGGTACGAAGTCGAGTAGCCATGGCGATACAGTCTTTCGTCGACTATTGTGTACCAACGACCGTTCTCTTTATTCGCCTCGCTTCTTCTGTTTCCTGCGGCAGCGTTCCATCCGCTAGAAATCTCAGGTAAGGTGTCATCCAATTCTCTGTTTCGAAGACTTGCATTGCCTCCTGCACCTCTATGCTGGGTTCACTTAGGATCTCCCTCATGTTTCTCGAGTACTGTTCCAAATTTTTCGCCGCTGCAACCCTTGCCAGCTGATCGGCCTTTCAGTTTTCAGTTCTGGGAACATGAGTCAAGTCAGGCTGTCGAAGTTGCGGACCGCCTCTTTTGCTTTGGCCATGTGCGGGTTATTCGATTCGAAGTTCCCATTGACTTTGTTGACGACCAGTTCGGAGTCGCTAAAGACAGCCAGTCTTTTGGTTCAGCATTCTTTCGCCAATCTTAAACCAGCCAGCAGGGTTTCGTATTCGGCGACATTATTGGTTGTCGGGAAGTCAAGTTTAAGGGAGTATTTCATCTCAAACTCCTGCCCCGTTGCCTGTGTCGGTGGATGACCCGTCTACGTGGAGCATCCACTCCGGAGTCCCCAGGTGCAGCTCTTCGTCCCCCGTGGGCTGTTCATCATGGATTGGGGTCGTGGTTTTCACAATGAAATCTGTGATAGCCTGAGCCTTTATGGTTGGCCTGGGCCTGAATTCATTGTTAAACTTGCCCAACTCAATGGCCCACTTTACCAATTGCCCAGAAATGTCGGGTTTATGGAGTATGCTCTTTAGAGGTTGGTCGGTGAGGACTATGATGCGATGCGCCTGAAAGTAGGGCCTCAGTTTTTGAGCATAAAATGTCAGGGCTAAGGCCCGTTTTTCTGTGCGCAGGTAGCGCGTCTCTGGGCCAGTCAACGTTTTGCTCACATAGTAGACTGGCCGTTGGGTATCAGTGCCCTGGCTTACGAGGACGGAGCTGAGGGATGTCTCTGACACTGCCAAGTAGAGGTACAACTCCTCGTTGACCTTGGGCGATATTAATAAAGGCGGGCTAGCCATGCACCGCTTCAACTCATCGAAAGCCCTCTGGCAGTCCGACGTCTATTGGAAGCCGTTTGATTTCGTTCCCCTCAACGCCTTAAAGAACGGTTGATACTTGTCGCCAGACTTTGTTAGGAAGCGGGTTAATGCCGCCAGTCGCCTAGTTAGTCGCTCGACCTCTTTTACGCTTCGTGGGGGAGTCATATCCGCGAGGGCCTTGATGTTCTCCGGGTTTTCTCGATCCCTCGTTGGAAGACGATGAAACCCATAAATTTTTTTGGAAGCCACCTCGAATACACACTTGACCGGATTCAGCTTCATTTGGTGTTCATGGAGCACTGTGAAGGACTCCGCCAGATCGTTGATGTGGTCGCCCATAACTCTGTTCTTGACGAGCATGTCGTCGACATAAACTTTCATGGTGCAGCCGATCTGTTTTTCGAACATTTTGTTCACACCCGCTGGTAGGTAGCTCCCGCGTTCTTCAGCCCGAAGGGTATTACTTTATAGCAATATGTCTGCTGGTCTGTCATAAACGAGGTGTGTTCTTCGTCCCCCGGACTTATCTGGATCTGATTGTAGCCTGAGTAGGCGTCTATGAAACCCAAGAGCTCATGTCTGGATGTCGAGTCCACTAGCAGATCGATTCTGGGTAAAGGAAAGTTGTCTTTTGGGCAAGCTTTGTTAACGTCAGTGAAATCGACGCACATTCTCCACATTCCATTGCTTTTCTTTACCAAGACGACGTTGGAGGGCCAATCAGGGTACTGAACCTCCCTGATGAACCCGGCCTCCAACAGTTTCTTTACTTCTTCTAGGATGGCGATTAGTTTTTTCACAGAGTGGTTCCTCTACTTTTACCTCATAGGTTTCCGATTCGGGTCGAGGCCCAGCTTATGGACCATTATCCGGTCAGAAATTCCGGGCATGTCAGCCAGAGTCCATGTAAAGATGTCGGCGTTCTGCCGCAGGAACGAGATCAGTTCTTCGCGTAACACGCCTGAGAGTGAGCTGCCGATTCGTACGCACCTTTCTAGATTGTCTAGAGTCAGTGTGACTAAGTTGGTTGCCTCACCAGACTGCGCTTGTTGCAAAGTTGTCTCGTCTCGATGATCAAGTTCTCCCATCGTTTTGGTGTTGTCGTTAGGAGCAATTTGGGACATATAACATGTCCGCCCAGTGACTTGGCCACCTAGCACTTCGTCTATGCCGTATGGCGTCGAAAATTTTATTTTAAGGTGCGGTATTGAAGTGGCTGCCCCGAACGCTATTAAACCTAGTCGGCCTAGTATTACGTTGTACACGGAGGGCAAGTCGACTACCAAGAAGGTAAATGTATGACTTGTGGTCCTTCAGTACGTACCTAAGGTGACTTCAGGTCTGATCGTCCCTTGAACGGGCACTGGTTCATTGTCGAGGCCATTAGATTTTAGTTGATTCTTTTTCAAATCAAGTTTAAAGAATGAATCGAGTTAAAGTAAATCACGCGAACTTTCATCGTCAATAAATACCCGTTTCATCTGGTAGTCGACCTTGTGTTCACCATTCTGTTGATCGAAGAGAGTTTCTGGAAAATACGGTTGGCTTTTTGTAGCGTCTTCCCACAGACGGCGTCAATGATGTGTACATGTATCCGACTTCAAACAGATTCGGATTCGTCTGGATGGTTCGACCCGACTTCATTCACTGAGTCTGAATCCTACACACCACTAAAGTGAACGAGAGGTCAGTGTGTCGGCAGAAAGTTATCCCACCGTAAACACTCCGACGCTCAAGTCTGTAAAAAAGCCTTCGAATCGGGGAAGGTAAACTGATGAGTAAAAGAGAGTGAGAGAGAATTAGTATGTCGGGAGTGTTGGCTCGTTGGGCATATGAGTTCCAGCTTACTGCTCACAGGGAGCGAGTGGAAGCGGCGTCCTGTAAGCGTAGAAGCTTTGGGAAACAGTTCTCCGAGAGGCTGGAAGGACTCCTACAATCTAGAGGCCTTTGATGGGATTGAAGGCGAACGCTTTTGCAAAGAGAAAGAGAGACATAGTCTTTGCTCAAGCACTGTAAGCGTTCGTGAGTTAGACTGTAGGAAGTCTCTTTGTTCCAGAAAGTGTGTTCTGAATGTTCTCTTGAAGGCAAGTTAGAGAGCGTATTCTAGAGCTTCTGTTTTAGAGCCTTATTTCAGAGCGTATATTAGAGCGTCTGTTTCTGTCCCTCTTCCAGTGTGAAGACTTCAAGATTATCTGGATAGCAGGAGTGCCACCTTCTCTGAACAAGGTGGCGTATTCTTCTGGACTAGCAATAACGGCCTTCTCTAAGTTGACGGGCTTAACAGGCGTGATTTGATGGATCATTTTTCTTCTGAACAGTGTAACGGATATTCAAATCATCTCCTCTCTTTTATACTCTCGTGACCGTTTTGACTCTAACATTGGTGCTGAGTTCATTGTCGCCTTTTTGGAAAATATCAACTTTTAGGAAAGCGTGTAATCATGAAAAGATCGTTACTTTTCGTGCACGAGTTTGCCTGTCAAATTGGACCTAGCCCGTAGCAGGTTTATCGCCTTTTTCGGCCTGCTGGTATAGTACTTCCGGTTAATGCTCAGGTTGATCGTTTGTACGCGAGTTGGCCGCCTGCTAGCGTCTCGACTGTCAACGCCTTAGCCGTCAATGGTTTGTTGGAATATGATCACTCCCTTTTGGGTGATTTCAATAAATTAGTTTGTCATCGGGGTCTGGAAGGCAAAGACAGTCAATGGTGATTGACCGGCGGACTGCCAGCTGGATCCGATCAACAGGAGGTTGACCGTTTGGGGGCTACAGGAGTGCTGCTGGATAGCGGACGGGTAGCAAGGAGACGGTCAATAAGAAAGGTTAACCGGATGGCGATGGAAGACTGTCAAGTTCTCCGGATGGTTGCTCAGGACGGTCAACAAGGAGAGTTGACCGAAAGACGGAGAACGGTCAAGTTCTCTGGATAACTGGAAGGCGGAGAACGGTCAAGTTCTCCGGTAGCAGCTGAAGACGATCAACAGAAGGTTGACCGAATCTGGTCAATAGAAAGTTGACCGGCTAAGGCTGGAAAGGATATTAGGAGATGATTTCCTAATAGGATTTTCGGAATAGAAAATACTGGAACGCCTTGGGTTACCGGTTAACATGTTGGCCAGATGGAAAGGAAGAACTTACTAGTTGGTATTACTGGTATGGAAAGGAAGAACTTACCAGTTGGTATTACTAGTATGGAATTAACCAAGAAACACCTGAGGACTCTTGTGATAGCCAATGGGCGCAGACGGCCAAGGGACTTGGTTGCAGCAATGACTCTAGACGTCATGGACAGCAGGCAACAAGCTGTTGGACAACAGAGTAGGTGGCAGACCTGCTGCGCATGCGCCGCCTATGCAGGAGGCAGGTTGCAGAGTTTGTAGATAGAGCAGGTGGCAAGTCGCAGAGCAGGTGGCAGGTATTTGACCACACTCAACCTGCCTATTAGTCGAAGGCTTCCGGGCAGGCCTCCATATATATGCATGCTGGGCATGCAGGAGAGATGTGTGAGGAGTGCAGAGAGAGAGCAAAGGAGTTGTGAATGAACAAGAAAGGGGTGCACCACCAATAAGAATGAGAAGAAAGAAAAACATGAGAGTAAAAGAATTGAATGTTTTTCGTTTACTCCGGTGAGGTTTTTCTTTATTATTCTCGGGTATGTAACGGATATTCCATCTTGGAGGCTTGTAACCTATTTTTACATAGTAGATTTGCTATCGACTTTGCTCCCATGGTTTTTTTCTTGGTTCATAAGGGTTACCACGTAAAATGGCGTGTGCTTCATCCACCTCTTTTCTTTCACTGTGTGTCATTCTATCTGGCAAAAAGCCAACATAAATATAGTAGGATAACTTGTTATATAAAAATCTTGGCCATCTTAAAGCTTTTTGCACCTTGTGTAAATTGGAAAAAATTTGCATGAACAATGACAGCCAAATGTTGAGGACAATGAGCATGTACTTATAGGAGGAATTTCTTGGTTTAGAATCATTTTTGTGCCAAATGTTATAATGTTATATAAATATATTTAAATCAATAAAGTTATTGTTTTTATAGTATGACATACATAGTATAATTCTTCGTTGACAGAATATGATTTTGATTTTTGAGATATCAATAATCGAGTACCAAAGCTGCCTCGACGAGTGTAAAATCTGTCATTGCAATTTTAGTCGTAGTAACGAACGATTTTTGGGTCGTTCATTTATACTTTAAACCGATATTTTTAATCTAGTGAATATCACTCTTAAATTTTGTACTGTGTAGTTTAATAGTATATTATCGTGTTTCAATTTTGATTTCTCAAAGTAGTAGAAATTAAGTAACAACGTGGCTTGTCGATGACAAAATTTGATTCCAAATTATATGGAATGTGTGACAAATCATGTTCGAGCTAATTGTTTACATGATAAATATATATATTCATGACTATAACCTTACCGTTAACACTTAGTTTTTAACGAAATACAATTTTAATTACTTGAAGACATAGAAATGGTTGGACACACACGACAGCGATCTTTGAAATATGGTTTGGTGGGACCTGATGAAATTACTACCAATGCACGTTACATCTCCGTGATGAGCCTGAAAATATTTTCCTATTTCCCATTTATTTTATATAGTTGGCCAAACTGATATAGGAGCATTTGACTAGTGTCGGGATGTATTTGGCTATGTTAGAGTTTTGTGAGCTTAGTTCGATAGGAGATATGTTATTATGGCTTTATAAATGAGATTAGTGTAGCAGTGGGTCCAGCACAGATCGGGTAAATTTTTAAGGGTCAATCAATATTTAATTATTTTAGATTTTTTTAATAATAACTTAATTTACGTGTATGGTTTTTTTCGCTATTTATGGTTAAGATAAATAAAATTATATAAAAAAAATTATGATATCAAAGAATATAAAATTTATAGTATTGTGATATAATATATAATTATCCGATACTGATTTTTATATTTTGAGTGGATTGATGTCATTTAAGAGATCATTATAGTCCTATGAATAATATATATTGAAATATTGATGGATATCGCACTAAGGGGTTCTAGATTTTGACATGTGATTAGAAATTGAGTATTTTATATCCATTTAGACGTGAATTCCAATTGGATTGATCGGTTGCCACCGAGATATAAGAACGGGCACTGGTTAAATAAAGAATATAAAAAAAGAAAGAGAAAAGAAAAAAAGAGCAACTTATAGCGAGGCTAGCTTATAGAGAGAAGAGAAAATGGCTTCAAGATTCAATTTGTAAGTAGTTAGTACCGTTCAAATTGCAGACTTATCAATAGGTGCAGAGCTGGCCCTTATTGATCAAGAGCAGTTTTGAGAGAAAAAATTTCAAAAGAAGTCAAAGTATTGAGACCTGAGCTCAAAGGGTGAAATCTCTCGCTGTATATCTCGTTTGATACCTGGAGGTCAAGATAAAGGAAAGTCAAGCCCAGATAAATGAAAGTCAGTTAAAGAATAGTCTTCTCCTCCGAAGTTCCAATTTATAAGATTTGCCTAGAAATTCTGTGGGGAAAATCACACTGGATGAGTTTATTTTTGTCAGAGTAGGGCCTACTTCAATTGTGGTTAGGTGGGTCACTTGTTTAAGGACTATTCGAACCCAAATCGTTCAGATGAGAGGCCAACGGTTCTAGGTAGGGCATTTGCAGCCATAGCTCATGATGTTAGAGCCAATCCTTCAATCGTGAAAGGTAATTTTTAAATCTTTGATTCATTAGTGTATGTTTTGATTGATCCTGGGGTTGTACACTCTTTTGTATCCACTAAATTTGTGTGCAAATTATGTGTGCCTCCCTAATCTTTAGATTGTGAGTTTATGATGTTTGCCTCAGTCGGTAAGTCTCTATTAGCTGACATTGTGTTTCCCCGATATTCAATTTGGGTTTGTGGCCATGAGTTGTTGGCGAATCTGATTTTGCTCGATATAACGGACTTTGACGTGATTTTGGGAATAGATTGACTGATATGTTATCATGCTACCATGGCCTGTTTTAGTAAATCAATTTTGTTATGTATTCCAAGATATGAGTCTTTTAAATTTTAAGGAATGATCAGAAAGGAGGCTTCGGAGTTAATCTCGATATTACATGCGAGTCATCTGATTAAGAATGGATGCCAAGCTTATCTGGCATGTATGATCACATCTGGAAGTCATTCTGTGACCATAGAAGATATTCGAGTCGTTTGCAAATTTGAGGATGTTATTTCGGGGTATTTGTTCGGATTACTTTCGGATCAAGAGATCGAGTTTGATATTGATATTGTACTCGGATGTATGTCAATTTTGAGGGCTCCATATAGGACGGCTCCATCTGAATTGAAGAAGTTGAAGTAGCAATTGTAGGATTTGTTAGAGAATGAATTCATTTGGCCAAGTGTTTTACCATGGGGCGCTCCCGTGCTATTTGTAAAGAAGAAAGACAGATCGATGAGGTTGTACATGGGTTATTTGGAGTTGAATAAAATCACGATTAAGAATAAGTATTATCTCACGAGGATCAATGATTGGTTCGATCAATTATAAGGAGTTCAAAATTTCTCAAAGATTGATTTGCATTCAGAATACTACCAGTTGAGGATTAAGTGGAATGATATTCCTCACACAACTTTCAGTATGCTGTACTGCCATTATAAATTTATTGGTGATACCATTTGGATTGATGAATGCGCTGGCATCATTTATGGATCTAATGAATCGAGTCCTTCAACCATATTTGATTCGGTTCATGGTGCTTTTTATTGACAATATCCTGATTTATTTGAGGAGTTTTGAGGAACATGAGGTTCATTTGATGATTGCGTTGCAGATTTTGAGAAAAAAATAGTTGTTTGCAAAGTTGGAGAAGTGTAAGATCTAGTTAAATGAGGTTTCCTTTTATGGTCATATCATTTCTAAAGGAGGCATCTTTGTGGATTCAAAGAAAGTAGAAACAGTCGCTAATTGGGAGAGACCGTCGAATGTTGCTGGGTTGCGCAATTTCTTGAGTCCAGCCGGGTATTATCGGAGGTTTGTTGAGGATTTTTTAAGAATTGGAGTGCCTCTGACTAGGTTGACACATAATAAGGCAGTGCTTGTCTGGGACGAGTATTATGAGGTTAGCTTCTATGAGTTGAAGAAGCGGTTGACGTCAGCGCCTACATTGCCTATCCCTAATGGATCAGGAGAATTTGTGATCTATTATGATGCTTTTAAGAAGTGTTTGAGCTATATTTTGATGTAACGCGGTCGGATGGTGGTTTTTAAGTATAGGCAGTTGAAGATTCACAAGCAAAATTATCCCATCTATGATTTAGAGTTAGGAGTTGTAATATTTGCATTGAAAATTTGAAGACATTATTTGTCTGAAAAAAATTTATGGCCTATTTTGATCATAAAAGTTTGAAATATCTATTCTTCCAAAATGAATTGAATATGCGACAACAAAGATGGATGGACTTGTTGAAGGATTACGACTCTGAGATTCAATTTCAGTTGGGAGAAGCAAATGTTGTTGCTGACGCTTTGAGTAGAAAGTCCTCAATTTTAATGGCTCATTTGATAATCAAGGAATGGGAGATGTTGGATGGAATGAAGAGTTGCGTGATTCAATTGTACTCCCAAGGTTCAAGAATAATATTATTATATCTCCAAGTGCAACCAGAGAATTTTAAGAAGATTAAGGATAATTAGATGAGCGAACCGTATCTGATGGAGATTGCGAGAGATTTGGGTAGCGAGCCACAAGCAGATTTTTATATTCGATCTGATAGGATTCTTTGTTTTCCAAATCGAATTGTTGTGCTGAACATTAAGGAATTAAAAGAAGAAATTCTGAATGAAGTTCACAGATCGAGATACATGATCCACCCTGGTGTGAATAAAATATATCAAGATAAAAAAAAAGACTTTCTGGTGACGAAATATGAGGTGTGAGATTACAGCTTATGTGGCTAGGTATATCGTGTGTCATTAGATGAAAGTAGAGCACAAGAAGCCTCAAGGATTTTTACATCCTTTTCCGATTTCCAGTTGGACATGGGAGCACGTAATGATGAATTTTTCCTTGGGATTGCCAAAGACGATAAAGAATATATATGCCATTTGGGTGATTGTGGACAGATCGATGAAGTTTACTCATTTCTTACCAATTTGAATGAAGTATTCAAGAGATAAGTAGGCTTATCTGTGTATCAATGAGATCGTGAGGTTGCATGGTATTTCACATTCGATTGTGTTTGATCAAGATTCAAGGTTCGTGTTGAAATTTTGAGAAAGCTTGTATAAAGAGTTGAATACCAAATTTCAATTCAATTTGACATTTAATTTGCAGACGGATAGTCAAATTCGAAGGGACTATCCAAATTTTGAAAGATATATTGATAGCGTTGGTTTTGGAAATGAGAGGCTCTTGGGATAGCTATTTGCTGCTTATTGACTTCGCATATAATAACAGCTATCAGTCTAATATCGAGATGGCTCCATTCGAGGTTTTGTATGGTTGGAGATGCATGTCTCCTATTAATTGAGAAGAGATCGGTGATTGTAGATTGTTCAGCCTTGACATTATTCAAGATACTTTCGAGAAGATCATAATTATTAGTGATCGATTACTCGAGGCTCGGTGTCGCCAAAAGACTTATGTGGATAGGAGGAGATTCGACTTGGAGTTTGATGTGGGCGACTATGTGTTTCTAAAAGTGTCTCTGAGGATGGAAATTTTGAGATTTGGCATAAAGAGCAAATTAAAACCAAGATTTATTGGACCTTTTAAAATTTTAGAGCGGATCAAAAATGTGGCTTATAGACTGTCCTTGCCTTCGAATTTTGCAAGTTGTCATGATATCTTCCGTGTTTCGATGTTGAGGAAATATGTGCATGATCCTACTCATGTGATCGTATTTGAGCCATTGGAGATCGATGAGAATTTATTTGTATGTTAAAATCCCTATTTATATTTTTGATTAGAAGAATTGGGTGCTAAGAAATAAGGTTATTTCGTTGGTCAATATATTATGAAGAAATCATTTAGCCAAAGAGATGACTTGGGAGCTTTGAGATGAAGTCCAAGAGAGATTCCTTTATTTATTTGAGGATTGAGGTATGTAAGTTTTGGGGACGAAATTTTTTCAAATAGAGGAGAATAAAACATTTCAGATCTCTATTTGGATTATTTTAAAAAGAAAAAAAAATAAAAATGAGAAAAAAAAGAAAAGGAAAAAATGAGGAAGAAAGAGAAAGAGAGGAGTAGAGGGGTGAAGAAGAAAAAAGAGGAGAAGATAAGAGGGGAGAGCGGTGCACGCTAGGGGGAAGAAGAGAGGAGAAGAGAATCACATAGAGGAGAAGGTTGCGTAGGAAGAGATAGATAGGGTGTGCGTGAAGAGTAGAGAGAAACCCTCGATTCAAGTACCTTAGAGCATCATTTCTTCCTATCTGCTTATTATAAGGTCGATGTAAGTATTTATAACACATATATTTGATTTTATATTTGATATATTTTGATTACTATTTAGAGATTTTACTAACATGCATGTTATTTTTATATACAAAATTTATTTATTATGTACATACATGAATAATTTACTGGTTGATTTGGAGGTTTTTAATTTGGACTTTGTGATTTTAAAAAATTTTACTATTTTTTAGAAGTTTAAAAAGATATCTGATATTATAT
>JAOVVI020007582.1:0-14769 GCA_028571085.2 Nepenthes alata | reverse complement strand
CCGAGTGCGCCCCTGTCCTCTGTCTTGCCCTCGATTCTCTGTCGTCGTCTTCATCCTCCACTGTGCCTGAATTTACACAATTTGATTTTAATTCTGTTAAAACTAAAATTGAATACGTTTTAGATTCTGTTGTTTAGATTAATATGAGTAATTACAATTCTAACAAAATTAATTAATTAGTTTATGTATGAAGGTAAAAGAAATAAGTATCTCAATATAAATTATATATTTTTAATATATGAGATTTAATAAAACATAATTTTATAAAATTTTATTTTTAAATATTGATAATATTTATAAATATACACATATTTAGACAATATATTTTATTAGAATATTAATTTTTAAATTTTTAAATAATACATATTCATAATTTAAAAAAAAATAATTTAAAAAATAAATTTTCTTAATTTTGATAAATAACTAACTTTATGGTCTTATAATACATTATTAATATCTAGTATATAAGTATCAAATTCAACTCATATGATCAATATTCTCATTATCCACTTAGGATAAATCCAAAATATATTACACTTATATTCTTATGGTCCAATCAAAAGTTAGATTTAAATGAGATACAAAATATTCTATTTTAATGACATGTCAAATCTAACACTCCTAAGTATGATATTTTTTAATATCATATCACGCATTGTTCAAGGAATAATAAGTATCCCTTCACAAACATAGAACTCTACGTTTTAATATATAAAAATTAGTATCCGATAATTATAGGTCATACTAAAGTTTTACAAATTTTATATTCATTGATATCGTAATATTTTTATTTATTCAACTGTAAATATTAAAAACATATTCACGCATTCAAAAATCATAAAAAAAAGATAGTTAATGTCTAATAATAAGAGAAACAACTCTCTAAGTACACTAAATATAAAACACGTGGCACCCTACTGGTCCACTATTATCCGATATTCTCGATAAAACTGTAGAATGACCATCCAAGGCCACGTCAATCGCACATCAAACATGCATATCATAAATTTACCCTATCTATATCATACATTAAAATATTCTTTTACCCTAAGACTAGATGTAAATAGACCTATATTATATATATTAAGATATAAAGAAGTAGATTTATATTATAATGGCATGAAATACTCATAACTAAGTATATACACACTAGTGTTCAAATTTAATTCAAATGTTAGTCGAATAACAGTATGGCATCTGAATTATGGCTTGCATGCCACTCAAATGTGTCATGAAAAACAATGAAATTTGAGTCATATGAATATGAAATTAAGCATATACTTTTTGTACTTGTTATATTATTTCAAATCTATAACCAATAAAAGACAAAGAAAATCTCATAGATTTCGATTAACAAATAAATAGAGGGATTAGAATATCCAATAATAAAAGACATTTTACTTATATGATGTATAAAATTATGAAGAGATAGAATTATTTCTTAATAGATCAACATGTATTTATGGTCATCACTTCTATTCTTCGAATGAGTTGTATAATCACCACTAATGGATTAGTCCAAATCAGAAAAGAAAGTTAAAATGGTTGTCCTCTTCTTTCTCTCTCTAACTCGCAGTTTTTTCTCTCTCTCAAACACTTAGAGGATAATGCGATAGTAATTATAAACCAAGAAAATCATCACTTAAATAGAAGAAAAAAGTGATGATGTAAAAGCAATCAAGGAAAAGTGGCTAGGAAAATGAATCAAGCCCTGCACTTCATTTTTTCTTAATTTCTACTAAGTCAATAATTAATTAATAAGGTATAAATTCTCATAGAAACAGGAAGGATGTAGTCAATTGAAGAAAAATGAGAGTATATTCACACTTGATGATATAAGTTAAAAATGATAGCCAAGAAAGGGAATGAATTGAGTGTTAATAAAATTCCACCATAATTCACTTCTATATTAATTAATGATTAAATAATAATATAAGGATTAAACTAACAATTAATCATATAGTAAATATGATACATGCATGAGAGGTGGCCGAAAACAATGTGAAAACAAAGCATTATTTCTACAATTCTCTATTTAATACCTTTTATAATTTAAATTATAATTAGGATTGATTTTAAAATTAATAGGCTAATTAATTAATTAAAATCAATACCCATACAACCTCTCTCTCTCTTCTCAACTTCAATTAACATTTTCAGCAACACTGAAGAAGAAAATTTCGTTCTATGGAAGTTACATAATTATGCATGTAAGCTCATTGATTTCCTTCTTTTTCTAATTTTCAACGTAACTCCATGATCCTTGATGTATTCGTGGCTTCGAGGAATCCCCCCCCCCCTTTTTTTTGAAAGAATCTAATATTAATTTTTTGTGGAGCCTTAGTCAATAGGAAAAATTTTTGAAGGAATATAGAGTTTTGATAAACTTTGTTATACATCTTTCGACAGATTAACTCTATCCACACTTTGCTCCCCCGGTTGCCTTTCGGCTCTTTTTCTTAGTTTTTTAATATAAACAATGATGAATCGCACTAGCTCCATCGTAAGCTTTTGATTATTTACTACTCCTAAAATCCACCATAAGCTTTTGTTTTTATGATTCAGTTCATCTCTGGTTTGAATTGTTAACTCATACAATGCTTACAGACGTTGAATTGAAGTGGGATTCTGCTATAATCTCAGGGTTGGTGGCACAGTGGGAACGGGATAGGCTGGGAAAAAAATAGCCAATGAGTACGACATTCTGAAGACAAACATGAAGCTGCAATATCGAAGACCAATGGAAGGGGAAGAATGGACCAATCAGGTGGGCAGACTTGCATTTACGACTACGACTAAATTCATCCAAAATGAACGGAACAAACTTCTTCTTGATAACATAATCCGAATAGGGGTGATGTGGTTATTCGATTGATATATAATTATTTGGCAGTGGATTACTTTTAATCAAGGAATGAGCGATGTAGGATCATGTTTGGCTTTCCGGTCCATCTATTTTGTTTTGCTTTGCTTTTGCACCTGTTTATCATGCATTTTTCTCTATCGGATTTTGTTGCGAGTCCCACATCGGGGAGGCAACTCTACAAGAGTTGCCTTATAAGTTAGGGGGATTCTCCTCCCTCGGGGTGCACCTTTTGGGAAAGGCTCGGGCCCCAGCGGCTTGTATTTACAACAGTGGCACTTTCATTGAGATCGACTTTGATCTCGAGAGGGCTGCCTATGGAGGGTTTTGATCGGAAAGGGTTACCTGCGGAAGGGCTGACCTGTTGTCGGTATGTCGGGGCGGAATGAAGTGTCGTAAAGTAAAAGCCGTCGAGTAAAGTGCCGCAGAGTGTAGCCGCCGAGATCTGCGGCTGTTGAAGTGGGAGGAATATTGCGAGTCCCACATCGAGGGAGGCAGCTTCACAAGGACTGCATTATAAGTTAGGGAGATTTTCCTCCCTTAGGGTGCACATTTTGGGAGAGGATCGAGCCCTAATGGCTTGTGTTCGCAACTGATTTTGTGGCGAAATGCCATTAGTTTTGTTATTAGGTTTAATTTTTGCTTTGTTTTTAGTGCGGTGGGGTTGGTGGTTTCATCCTACTTTGATTTTGCTTGAAACTTTCGTGTATGTATATTTTTGATCTAATATAAAGGATTAATTCCTTATCCAAAAATTAAAGAAAGGCTAACTTAATGATGGAAGAGGAGCATAATCAACTGTTATTGGAACATTGAGAAGGAAAAATTTGAGTCTCTGCGAATAAAATACAAGCAGAGTAAGACTATCTTCAGTATAGTATTAATGATATAATGTGTTGTGTGGTTGGTTAGGTTTTGGGTTGACTCCTTTAGTTTGCCACTTGATGCTTAAGTAGAATTGTGTTTGAAGTCGATACTATAAACACTGGAATAGTACTGTTAGATCTGATTCAACGGAATAGAAAAATTGTATATGTTTCTGCTACTGATAAATATGGTGTGCAAGACAGTGAAAAGGTTGACAATTAGCATCTTCTCCACCATAGCCCCAAATGCTCCATATGCTGCCCTACTTCTAGCATCAGTCCAAAATGCTTTTGGTGAACGGCAATCCTCGTCTAAGTTAGTACAGTAAAAAAGGCTGTATCAATTGCCTGCATTCCCAAGAAATACTTAATAAGTGCTTCAGAATCTTCTTCATCCAATAGCAATTACCATTCCTTATTGAAGAAGTTTTTGCAATCTCGAGAACAAGATTGCGGATTTTCATAGTCATCTGCCTCTTGCACGAACGACTTGAATGATCTGTATGAGCGAGATTGTTCACGCTTAATTCGTAGTCGTGCTCTGGTTCAAAAGTTAAACAAGTACCATCATCTTGATGCCTTACATTTATCTTGGCCTAATCCTCATAAAATGTATTAAACATCTTCTTCTGAATCAAATCTCATCCAATCTTTGGGTTCAAGAAGAGTTTCATTCTCAACCCCTTGTTGACTTTATGTTGTTGTCATGTTATCTCCACTTCAATACATGACCATCATTTTTATAACTACAAAAGAGATAATGTTTGGGTAAGTTTTGAACACATTCCAATTATTGTGAGATGTAGAATGAGTACATGAATTCTTGAGATGAGTCATGAATCCAATTACTACAACTTTGGAGAGGTGGAGATTGCATGAAAGAAGATGCTAGGCACCCCACCGCGTAGCAGCCCCAGCAGTTCAATGCACATTTTAAAGTGCATTGATTTTCCGTAAGGTATAACATAGATTTTCCGCATAATTTAAGTTCACATGTACAATTTTGGCATGACTTTTAATTAATTTAAACACAAAGGCGGTTTTCAAGGAGAGAAAAAGGAGAACTAATTAGTATTGATTGTTGCTACTCAAATTGGGGCAACTATTCATATTCTAGTTTTGTCACTATTCTGAATATGACATAGAACATATTTCCCGTTGTTTTCTTCTTTTACCCTTCTTGTACTCTACCATCTCGGATTCGTACACTCATAGTGTTTTATATAATCAAAGTATTTGGGAATTATTTATAATCGAAACTAAGATATAGTGGAAACTAATGTTGGATGAAGGTCTCGTTATATTTCTCCTACTTGAGAGGAGTTTTTCGGGTCGATATCGTTGGTGTGAATTGTATGTTTTGTATTGCTTCTTTACAAATTTAAATGAAGTAGCAGCAGTGAATAGCTTTTGAGTATGATTGCTACCATGGGTTTGATCTATTGCTCTACCATGTTGAGGATAGATGTTGCAGCATACATAGGGTGACTGGATAGTGATCTCCAAAGAATGTTGAAGGCTTGCCCAGATCAAATGTGGAATTAATAAATCAACTCCATATCAGCATGACAGTGAAATCAAAAGACAGTATAGAAAGAGCCTTTATGGTACTTGTGCCTTTGATCTTTTTCAGATTCAGCACCATAATTGAAGTTACATTTCATTATGAGGCTCAATTCTAAAAAAAATCTGAGGTTTCTCTATAAAAGGAGGATGAGATATACAAGCAAAAGACTTCAGCTTTCAGATGTCTTACCTTTGAACACTAGACTTCAATACATTTGATTCTTTCAACTTATACTACATAACAGTTTTTAAGAGAAGATTGTGGAAAAAAGCTTACACCAACTGCTGAAGTCCACTCCTAGAAACCTCTACTAAAGACTATCTTGATCCATACCACCATTCTAGGCCTTCCTGAGGGTCAATCAATACACGAAACTAATCATCCCATAAATTTCTCTTACTTCCCTAAACGGGAGGCCTTAGAGCCATTATTTCTTGGTTGATCTTCTGCTCAACCTACACCAAGACTAGCATATAATTTTTATACAGTGGACTTTTCGTTTCCCTTTTTTTTTTTGTTTTTTCTGCCTTCTAATTTGTCAAGTGCTTTTACTAACTTGAGTATAAGATAGAATCTCCTTAGAAAAAACTTTTAAGCCCTTAAACTTCTTACATTCGTTGCAGTGTGTGGGAGTTTGGATTCAAAATCCAAGTCTTGCTCCATCTGGACTAATAGCTCCTCAAGTTAAATCATTTTTCCATGTATGAATTATAACTCCTGCATTGTAGAATTTACAAATGGATAAATGCCAGTAATTTCACCTTGTCTATCTGAGATTTGAATTTGTGAATTCTTATATCATAATAGAGCAATCTTACGGCAATAATAAGGCTCACACTTAGTCATAGTCCTTATGAGAGTAGAAGGAAAGCATCTGTATTTGTGATATATAAATGGTTTTCATATTTAGCTTTTGGTAGCTCAGACACAGATGACTAGAGGGTTTTCAAACTATTGCCTAATGATAGTGGTAGAGAACCTGCTTTAATCGATTTTTCAAGCACCATTCCCATTCGCAGCATTCATATTTAACCTTAGAGCTGCTTAATTTTTATTCACTTACAAGCAATTTATTAGGAGCATTAAGTCCTGCATACAAGAATTCATTCTTCTACTGCTATTCCTTTAGAACGTATTATCTATGGTACTACCCTTTCAATCTATTGCTCAATCCTTATATATATATAGAGAGAGAGAGGTCGGACTTTCTACTTAGAATCATCTGTTAGTCATTGACCAGTCATTGCTGATAAATAAGGCTTCAATCTACCTGTTTAATATACCATAATTTACATCATCAGAGATATGTTATAGTACAAAATCAAATATCTTCCCAGTGGTTTTCATCCAACTATAGCAGCACCAATTGTTTTCATCTTAGCAATTTGTAAAGTTGAGTTCTGCAATTTCATCGTCAAATTGAGAAATGTTAGTATTAAGAGACTAAATATCGATATATATTAGCCAATTATTTTGGATGCTTGACAATGTTTCATTCCTTGGTCGGAAAGAACCATAATGAGGGTCAAAGGAGAGAGAGAACATGTATGGAAAATTTCCAAGCTTTAATGCATCAATACAAAAAGGGCATCCAAAACGTTACATAACAAACCCTCTAAACTCAGACATCCTCACAAATCACCATCCACCACCATCTTTAGATGCATATTTCACAACAACAGAAGTTTCCTTAGCAGCAGCACCAGTAGGAAAAGCAGTTGATCTCATTTCCCTTCTATAGCTATTTCCCAGCAGGCAAAACTATAGATATCTGCATGTCATCAAGAGGTTTTTCTCTCCTAAGCCTCTTTTACTCAAATGCCATTACCATCTACAAACAATGGTTCTTCTAGTAATGGCTGGCAATGGCTCTAGTGCTGCTGCCGTGTGTGAAGAAGAGATTGCCACAAAAGATGAACACCTGAAACTTGATGACGCTCTCATTTCCGCTGCTCATTGGCTCGTTCCCGTGCTTTATTATAGAGCTCGAGGGTATCTGCATGGGTGGAATCTAAACAGAGAGCTGCTTCACAATCACGGAGTGTGGCAGTGTTGTTACTGATTGAGTCGTGAAATGCGGCTCGAAGATGGAGGAGCTGAAGGTCCGGTTTGAAAGATATGGCCCTTGAAAGCTCTGAAATGGCTTCCTCTTCCTTATGGTCATCCATTAGAACTGCAGGTATATCCATGATCATAGCTCATTAACGAAACTAATTTATGAAGTTTATATAGAAAAAAACACAACATTGTAACTGATTTCTATGGAGTTGAAGTTAGTTTTCCAAATTGAGCTAGTTAGTGTTAGCAAGAGTTATAAAACAGCAGGGTTATAAGTCAACCGTAGTTTTTCCAAATTGGACTAGTTAGTGTCAACAGAGTTATAAAACAGTAGGGTTATAAGTCAACTGCACGACTCAATTTCACAGTTTTAGAAACAAGAAAAATTGCATAGCAAAGCAACTTCCATAATATGCTGTGACCTTGTAATGAATTATTGGCCGCTATACAAAAATATAGACCTCCGATAGCAATATTTTACAATCTTGTGACAATATTATAATATGCCGACCTATAATGAAAACATTGGCTGATATATTTGATATTTTCTGATATATGGGTCAATATTTGCCCTCAAAAAATATGTTCGATATGACCAACTCTAATTCTGCAGTAACCAATGGCGATATTGATGTTTTTATCCATAAACTGATCCTTGAAAGAAACAAGCTATCACATTTCACCTGTAAGCAACTGAAATCTCACACTCCAAGCCTTATGAAAATGATGAAAAAGGGAGAGGGGAAATGGGAGGATCCTTTTTTCTCTTAAAACGGCATATAAAGCCTTTGGTTTGCCTCAAACTTCACCAAATTTTATGGAGCTCTCCACTATGGAGAGAGAACCAATTCGAAAGCCAAAAAATATGTTCACAGAAATCGGCAGACTTGTTGCTCAAGCTCTCAAACATACATTCCAGCAAACACTGAAAATGCAAGACTCTTCTAAATACACAAATATCAAACAATATATAGAAAGCAGAATTTAACCCAAAGAGACAGGTGAGACATGTAAGAATCATAGATTCATATGCCCTTCCACTTATTTCACGCCATAAAATATCATGCCTTAAGGTAATACATATATAACACCAAGAAGAAACCAAAACCCTGCTTGCTCTTTAATCTATTTTTGTGTTCCAATAAGTTCCCATTTAGGTTTATTAGCTTGTTCTCTAATCTATTCTTGTATTCCAGTGATTTCCCATTTAAGTTTGCTCACAAGAGAGTAATAAGGTCAATCATCAAAGGACCTACACCATGACCTTATCCTTTAACCCCCTTCTGTTTTGGGGCAGTTCCACATACGGTTTTAGACTCATATCTCAAAGTTGAACTTTCACATTTAATCCATTCTTTCTACTACTATGCAAGGTATAGGAAGCATAAAAATATCAAACTGCAATGGTTATCAAGGGAACCAAAAATGTTACTCCAGGGTGTAAATCCAAATCACTTTGGATAATAATAATAATAATAATATATATATATATATATATTTGGGGGGGGGGGGGGGGCGCTTAGGCAACACAACTATGATTTTTTCCCAACAGACCAGCAACTATTATTTAGCATGCCAGCCTTAAACGAAAGAACAGAAGTTAGAAGCAATGGATTCCCTTTCCCTTCACTCAATTTGATACAGGCATCATGAGCTGACATATACATAGCATATTCCAATTAGACCATGCAAATCACAGAACTTGGAGAAGTATAAAAACATGGAAAAGTAACAAAAAAGAAGTAATTAAAGAGTAATTAAGATAGTTTATACGATGTCTGGCATAGCATGGCTATAAGCAAAGTTTGCTGTCTCAATTTTGTCATAGTGAATGCATTAACATTAATCCCCTGATCAACCAAAAGCAAACAGAGGTAGTACAGCTAAATTCATATTAAGTACAGATCTTACAGTTGCCCATTATCATTATTATTTTGCTTGGAAAAAGGACAATTGCCCATTTTTGAGCAGTTGTAGTGAAGGATTATATGGCTTAGGTATCCTCTTATAACCTGAAAAAATGGAATGGTATCCTAGGTTTATGGTATTTCTATTCATACTTTTTCTTTTCTTTGTCCTCTTCTATTCTATACTCCTCTTTTTATCCCCATCTTTTTTTTCTTCTTCTGTATAATTCAAAATTAAAAATTTGGCATTGTTCTTTCTAAAAACTCGTTTTGTTAGTTCGAAAATAGCAAAAACAAAATAGAAAAAAAAAAAAACTAGATTTGTCTATTTTCTAAAAAAAGGGAATGAAGATTTTCTTAGATCAGTTCCCAAAATTACAATTTTATATCTCTGAACACAGATATAACCTTTGATTATGTCTCCACCAAAATCCAATTGCTGGGAATAACGTATCAAAGCCACTTCATTTGCTTGATCAAGATTATTCGCATCCCAGGTATTAGGATAAGTATATGTATTCCCTTGGCAATCAGTATGGCTTGCATGGTTTGGTATTTAATGCGTGATTCGGTCAGTTCAGTAATACAGTTACAATGTTGACCCTTTAATTGGAAGTGACATCACATTAAACACCGGTTCTGGAAGAGACTAGAATGAAATGTTTTGTAAACTTACCAGCTGCTCTGTATCGATATGGGTATGTCCTCAGAGGATCCAGTTGCGTTGCCATACAAAGATCCTTCTTAGCCATGTCTCGATCGCAATATTCTGAACGCTTTTCATAAGCCGATGCATTATTCCTGGCCTTCTCTATCAACTTTGTCATCTCATCGTATGCAGCTTTACGCTGATTTTTAAGATAATATACACGTGCAAGACCTTGATGTGCCCGTGTATGCTTAATATTAAGAGCATTCAGGTAGCAATCAGCAGCAAGATCAAGCTTTTCACAGTCTACAAAGACACTTCCTAGGTTATTTAATGCCTGTGCAACAAAAAACCAAGATAATCATACTTCCAGTCATACTCATCATGATCAGTGTTTAAAAACAATATGTCGCATAGGTGTCATCTACCACCGTTTTTAAAGTCTCTTGACATTGTTTCAAAGAGACCAAGGATCAAATCCCGCCTGCATTTGGATTCCGGGGTGTGATTTTCAAAGGGGGGGTTACCCGTTGAGTAGCTGACACCAATGAACCAAAAAAATTAAAAGAGAGAGAGAGAGGGAGAGATTCTGTACTTGTCCTTTGCGTAAACCATCTGAAGGGCATCTCAGAGCTTCTTCAAGAAGTTGGATAACGTATGAAGATGACTCATGATCAAGATTTGAATCTGCCAAAGCATATGCTTTAAGAAAAAATGCTTCAAATGATCTCTGGATTGAAATGGATTCTTCAGCCTTGGATAACGCTTCTTCACGATGACCTGTATCATATAAAATCCACCCTTCATAGACAAGCCTTTCATGGTTAGAAGTAGAACAATTTCTAGATAGTCGCAGACTACGCATTGCAGCCTTTTGACAGTTCAACCTGTTAAAGGGACCAAAAGGGGCAAAAACTTCCATCAGATATTGATAAAATCAGAATATCCAGAACACCATGATGATTATTGGATTGTGTTCCATGCACAATGCACCTTCAGCTAAACTGAGATTGAAACAGAATCACACAATTAACCCTATGAGTCCATTTAGCATTGTCATATAAAAAAAAAGAGTTGTATTGGCACAATATGTAATAAATTTTGGCATGACAAAATTTGGTCAGAATTAGAACAAAGTTAACGGTTGAACTTCATAATCTACAGCCAATAACAATTCCATTAAGTGGGTTAACTCCTAGCCGCAGATTAACCATCACAATAATGCACTGCCAATAAACAAGCAGCAGAACTGAAAGTTGATACAAATTGAATTCACTTTTTATTCATAGCCAATGAGCAAAACTGGTTAACTCCTAGCCACGGCTTTCACCCAACCAGTAGAACTAGAGAAAGTCCTCTGCATGCTCCACTTCATGTTCAAAATTAAAATAACTACTTTCTTAATAAGAGTTTAGCCAAGCAAGTGACCAATCTTGCATATAAAACAGATCCAGTATGGCAGCCAGCACAAAAAAGAATCTATCAAGCTAGTTAAAGTACATTTAGAAAATATTATGTTAGCAAATATTAAGGAATCATGATTAATATAATAAATTATAATTAATTATGTTTCCTTATTTATCTAGGATTCCTTTTTGATTTGATTTTGAATTGATATCACGTAAATATTTATATATATTCACTTGTGATTGATGGAAAAGCACAAAAATTAATTCTTCTTTACAAGTTGGTATCGGAGCACACGAGAAGAAACCTTCTGGTCCTCCCTTCGATTGCCCTAGCCAACTTGCAGGAAACCTTCATTTCGATTGCAATAGCCCAGCTGCCGACCTTGTTGCACCACCACTTACAGGTTTCTACCACTTAACCACTATTATGACCTATTATCATGTTTTCTATAAATGATGTGAATCCTGCTAAAAAATGAAATCTCCTACTATGGTAGTAATCCTTATATACTTCTTCCATCCCTATTAAATTGTATGGTGCAAATTATCGTACTTGGTCCAAAATTTTAGAGATGCATATTGCTGGTAGAACAAAAAAACGATACATTACAGAAAAGACAATTGCCCTAGCAGAAGATGGTCCACGCTATGATGCATGGGAGGCCAAAGATGCACTTAATAAATCATGTTTCATCAATTCCGTGACTGACAAATTGATGTCTCATTTTGTGCAATGTGGAATGGGCAGAGAAGTTTGAGACGCTGTAAAAAGAAACTACATTGATTTTTTGATTTCTCTTAAGCCTCTGAACTAACGAAAAAGTCCTTCCAATCACGTTAAGGTGGTCATCCCCTTACAAAATATTACGAGTTAAACTCCAGCTTTATGGGACTTGATTATTGGAGGCCCAAGGTATGGTGTGCACAACAGATGTTAAAAAAACAAGGGAAGCAAATTATATTTACACATTCCTTGTGGGTCTAGGTCACAACCTGGACTAAGTTAGTAGTTGGGTTTTCGTCACCTCTCCTTTACCTAACATTGAGTAGGTCTTTTCCATAGCACGTTGCGAAGCACAAAAACATGCGACCAAGGGGACTGAAGATAATTCTGACTTTTTGTCATTGGTTGTTCAAAGAGCTACTACGCAACCTCCTCCTTTGGCCCCATCTACTGACAGTGACTCCTGTTTTTTCATCCACTGCAATAGCACAAGACATACAATGGATGTTTGCCAGAAGTAGCATGGGTATGACGAGTGGTTCAATTTTAAGCATGCTGACGAACATACAAAATCTGCACTGACTGCTGCTACTGCTTTAGCTTCTCATGTCTCTCAATTATCTTCCAAAGAGGGTTAGCTTGATTTGACTTTCACTTCCTTTGCTCACACTTACGCTGTTGATTCAGGGATCACTAATCAGATGACTAGCAAATCGTCCCCATTCGACTCCCTAACCTTTTGAAAGGTTAAATCTGTCCATTTTAATAATAAAATGTTTATGTCGATTTTAGAGGCTGAGACTATCTCATTTTCCTCCATGCCTTCTGTATTCAGTTTTACTTGCACATATTCTCTCTAATCATCTTCGTTCCATTAGCCAGATTGCCAATCATTTCAATTGTTCCATAACCTATCACTCTACTCCCTTTGTGTTTCAGGATGATTTTTGAAGACGATGATGGGCATTGGTAAGGAAAGAGGATGCCTTTACTACTTCGAGGGGACGCTGGATTCACAACATCACTCTAGCTGAGGACTTGGAGTGGCATGGGAAACATTTGTTAAAGCAAACATTTTTTTTATGGCATTGCCGATTGGGACATCCATCTTTTCCATACGTAGGACTGTTTCCTTAGTTGTTCTGTCATGTTTCTGCTTCTAGCTCACCATGTGAACAATGTATTTATGAAAACAAATCATGTACCTTTTCATATAAATTTTATGAAAGCTTAACTCTCTTTATCTGAATTTATATTGATGATTGGGGACCTTTCTCTACTCCCTCTACTCCATGTCACAGATACTTTATGTCCTTCATCGATAATTGCATGCGGGTTACCTGGGTATACTTATTGGAAGAAATAAAAATAATAAAATCTATATGATTCCTCAATTTTCACAAATAATTGCCACACAATTCCATTCTTAGATTCATGCCTTCCATTTTGATAATGGGAGAGAGGAGGTAAATCACTCTCTTTCCAAGCTATTCAACAAGCATGAAACCCTCCACCAAACCACTTGTGCTTACAAGACACAAAAAAGCTGAGCTTGAGATTCGCTATAATCTTAAGGTGGCTCGGGCCTCATGCTATACTATCCATGCTCCAAAACATTCTTGGTTGGAGGCTATCATGGCCATAGTTTTCCTCATCAACTGAATGCCTGCTTGTATCATCGATTATCAAACTCATGTATATCAGTTATCCCAATTTTATCCTATTCCTTAAGCCTTAAATCTTTGTCCTAAAGTCTTTGGTTATGTTTGTTGTGTTCATATACATCATCATAAAAGGGATAATCTTGATCATGTTGCTCTCAGGCATGTGTTTCTCCGTTGCTCTAGTTTTGAAAAGAGCTATAAATGCTTCCACTCCTATAAAGAAAAAATGGTATGTCTCCATGGATGTCTGATTGTGCGAACAAGAATCTTACTTTTGTGGTGGAGGGATGGGAAATTTTTTTGATGGAAGGTGGAATTCAGCCTACCTCCTCAAAGTCTACTAAAACCACCATGGTCAACTTATATATGGATGTCGAAGGAGAACCCGTTTCTTTAAAAAAATGACTGAATTGGAACTGAGATTTCATTGGAATTCTGCCTCCCTTGTCTTTTTTTTCTTTTAAAAAAAATTTCAGGCAGGGTATATACACCTTATGAAACCTAAAAGTCCCCATCCTTTCTTCATTTTGCCCACTGCTTTCCTACCATGGAACATCCGTTACTCCGCCTCTCCAAGCTTTCTTAATTTGAGTAAGGCACTACAGGCTAGGGCTATCACCTCCATGATTCAAGCCTGTAATACTTTTGCTGCTCTAGTCACGGCACCTCTACGTCACTGTCACCCAGAGACTAGCCGTACCAAGTGGCAGGTACATGTTGCGCCCTATCTCTGCTGCTCCAACATTCAAAGACTCACTCTCTCAGGTGCCTTGGCTTCACATGAGACACCCTCATCAAATTAATTATTGGTATTATTTAAATGCTTTGTCTTACATAAGTTAAAATAAAATTCTGCTCCAGCTTCCATCATAAGTGGAATCCGCCCATATATGGTAGCGGTATTGGAACTGACTTTGAAGTTTCGTCAAAATTTGAAACCGGAAATTGGAATTTCAGATTTCACTATCGATTCTACTGCTACCCACACCCAGAGACTAGCCGTACCAAGTGGCAGGTACATGTTGCGCCCTATCTCTGCTGCTCCAACATTCAAAGACTCAC
>JAOVVI020007581.1:0-14769 GCA_028571085.2 Nepenthes alata | reverse complement strand
AGAGAGAAAAACAAAAGAGGAGAAGAGCACTCGATCGCTTGGACTAAAAGTCTCTCGAGCTACTTCCCAACTCCCACAAAATGGAATCAAGCGGACCTTGGACCGCGGAGTCCAGTACAGATCCTCTTCACTAACATTCGAATCCCCTCGCCTCCTCAAGCAGTGGAAGTTAGCCACCCATAGCGGTGCACCAAGGAAGCCAAGCCTTTCATACCTGCTCATTGCATTCCCACTCCTAACATAAGCATATTCACGCATCATCAGTATATACCCTCACACCGTTCAGAGCGAGTGTAACCTCATCGTTTATTGCGGGAGCTTGCTGATTTGAGCGTCGGAGTGGCCGTGGTGGCAGAAATCTCGCCGGGTCCCTGACCTCTTGTTTGTTGTTTGTGTTGTGCAAGTTTCAGGTTTTGAGATACGGAGACTGAACCCTTGCCTTAACACCACCGCGTGTTAAGGAATCCGAAGGCTGTCTAATCCGTACAACCTCGCGGGTCTAGAGACGCAACAGAGTTTTTATAGGAACAAATTATATCATATTAATTGAGTAAAGAGACAACTTTCTTATAAGGTAGAAGACCCTTTTCTCCCTTCGAGGGAACCATTCCCTCGATACGCCAATATCGATATGGAAATCCATATTGATATGCCAACATAACATCTTCACTGGGGGCTATGTTATAAGGGTGAATTATCTTATGTTGATTGTCTTTCAGCTGACAAGTGAGTATGCTTTTCTCCCTTCAAGATGCCTTTGTAATGATAAAACCATACCAGATAGGGCTAATAAAGCATATAATACTTTGAATAAAAACAGATGGTATCTCAAAACTCAACAAAAGAGTTCACTTTTTGTGTTATGAGCAAACAGTGGCTAATCTCTTACAGGTAAATACCGTACAGGATATTTGAAGAGTTTATCAGAACATCACCTTGCAGAAATTCGCGAATGGCAATCTCTCTCAAGCAAAGGATACAATGAACTCGGCACCTTTCTCTTTTTCGCGCCCTTCTTCTTCCTTAGGCAGTCAAAGGTGGTCGCGTAAATCGGTCATATAACTCCATGCTTTAGTTTCAATGCCCATCTCATCCAACTGAACTTGCACACAATTAAATTCTGCTGCTGCTACGTAATAATGGTGATCTCAAATATTACTCCTAGATTACTGGCCATTGACGGGGTCCAAGCAACTTCTTTGATGCACATCCCACGCTGATTGGCTTCATTGATAACCAGCGCATCCATGCTGCAACACAATTGGATCTTCAGTCGCACAAGATGAAATAAAACACACACAATAGAAGACATTTGAAATGAAGATCTACGGTCGCTTTTTTGGAATGGAATTCAATGAACAAGGAGAAGAAAGGGGAAGAGTGTCCCAAAACAACTTGGTATCTAATGCTCTCTTTTCTACTCTCCATGACACCCCTAAAAGATCTCCAGCGAGTTTTATTCTGCATGATTTTACCTAGTTTTTAATTTCCGACTCTAATAAAGATCCCAGTATAGTAGCATACGCATGAGTGAGTGACTTACATCTTAGCTCGGGAAACATATGCCAGTATAAATTTGCATTGCCCTTTCTGTCTAATTTGAAGAAGCTGCTTCACGGTGTCAAAAAGCAAAGGAACACTCGATTGCTGATAGCTTGAGAACCGTCAAGGCCCTTATTAATATTGTTATTTTGGTTACATGGCTAAGAAACAGCACAAGAAGCTAAGCTAATAAGGGGGCAAATCAGTCAGTGAAACCCGTCCGGGTGACTTCTTCAATAGGGGTTTCAGATGAGGCCGTGTCCATAATTTCTCTCGGCATATCCATCCACTCATGACATTCGACCTCTAAGTAAAATCTGTCTATCCAACTTAAGCATAAGCCTTATTCAGCTCAAAATGTACACACTATAAAATGGATATTGGAATTGCACAATGTCAAAATAATCCGAACGAAATGACAAGATAAAGTGCCCTGGGTACCCCCATTTAGAAAGAAGATTTTGGGCAAAAGAGTAATGAAAGAGACGGTGCAGCATCGTTTGTGAGCCTGCCAGTTGGCAGCTTTTCTACATTCAATAGCTGAACCAGCAACACTTTAGAAAAAAACGTGATCCAGTAATGTGTAACAGAAAATGATTAGGCAGGTGGCCTAGCTAACACAACTATGGAACCAAACGATCGGAGGTGAACATGAAAGGTTAAGTAATTTGGGCTCTCCAAATGATGCCTACCAAAATAAAAGACCAGGAACTAGCCAGAAAGGATATAAATATCAGCTCCAAGAACCAGATCAAATCCTTCGGGATATTTCTGTATAATTCCATGGATATGATCAGAATTTCCCCATTCAAGCTTTTCAGCTGTAAGTTCTGAGAAGAAGATTGACATAACTCATCAGGACATTGGCATATCACAAATGTTTCTTCAAGCTTCTGCCTCTCACCAGTGTAACCATAAGAATTCTCAGAAGATGCATGAAACTCCATATTTTTCTTCAGTATCTGAAACGAGGATGGTAAATTCAGTCATGTTCTCTGATCGAATGCTTGAGAACAGAAAATCCAATTGCATGACCTTGCCTTAAGAACTTCTTCATTATGATCAGTCAACACAACTTTCCGACAGAATCTGCTGCAGAGAATTCCAGTAACACCTGCAGTTCAGTGGGCGGGAAAAGCTCAAAGGCTTTCTTCTAAATCAGAATGAAGCAAAATATTTGATATATTTCTAACAGAGAAGATAAATAGCCATCATAGTTATTGAGAATCATGTAACAAAGAGATTTTATATGCAAAAAATAAGCAGCAATTCGTCCAGCTGATTGATGAACCATCTGCAGCATTACAAGGGCTATAAAATGTCTATTATTAATAAAGAAAGAATACCAACTAGATAAAAAGCAGGCCAAAATGCTATTAAAGAAGTCAAAGAAACTTCTTGTCATACTGATGCTACTGGTCATTATGAAACAATCATAGCGCACATATAATTGGAAATTAAATGCGAGCATATGGAGAGCAAGTGTTAAGTGTAAGAAGGAATAGCTAATAACATTTGACTTCAACTAACAGAATTCCTGAACCTTAGGAATATAATTGGCCAAGGGCATGCCGATTCACTGCTAAAATATGGTTGACTTTTTATGCCAAAAAATATGGTTATTACTTCAGACAAGGGAACCACAAACAATTGGAGTTGGGTCTCCTGCAGGTTACCAAAGGTTTTTTTGTGGATCTAGAAAGCCACATGCACAGAGAAAACCAACTAAAACAGATCAGATCAACTCAACAAATCAAATTAGCAAAGATTAAGCATCCGGAGATGCAAGCTTTTTCTTCCCTGATAGATGTACCAAAGTAGACATTTGACTAATTCTAGTGGCCCTTTCATGCTTCATCAGATAGTATGATGCTAGACTAGGTTGAAGATATGCAGCTTCACCAGAGAGTCCCCTACTAGTTGATGTTGAAGGCAACACAAAAGTGGATGCTGATGTTTATCATCTTGAAGGAGGAGGAACCTAAGGAATAAACTGAACATCCATTATTGAAATCGTAAACCAGTGACAACAAAGGAACTTGAAAGGGATAATTACCCACAAGCATGACTCACATAATTCACACACAAAGGACACGATAACGTCCCATGTATCTAGACTGAATCAACTATAAATCATTTGCCAAACTTACAATCAAAGAGGTCAACTTCAATAAAATAATGGATTTTGTCATCTAAATCATATCAATACAGACAAGTCTATGCCATAAACTCTTCCCTATTTTAGAGTTCCTAACTCATAAATACAAGTGTGACAGGAAAATCAATGGTTATGAGGATGCACTTTCACCCTTTTTTGGGAGACGTGTTCTACATCAGGGATTTATTGTAAATTACTAAATTCTTGTGTCATCGTTGAAATAGGAAAAACTAATCAGATGAGTTTGCCCGGACTGATGTATAGTTGAGTTACTTGGGGTCATACAATCATACAATCAGACGAGTTGTTTGCTCCTTCACAGTCAACATTGTCGGAGATAACACCATTAATATTGCTGATGTTTTAAAAAATTATGTCGAATGTTGGGGAAATATATGTTATAAAAATAGTCCAACTACTATAAAGACAGAAAGTTCAAATAATTCGATATTTGCATGTGGTAGGGGTAAGGAGAAAGAAAGCACATACCAGCACCAGAACCTAATTCAATAACAGAACATCCTCTAAGCATCTCAGCATTCTTGCATAGATAATCATTCAAAAGCATAGCCCCAGGCCACACAATCTGCCCTGTTAGATCAAAGTCAGCTGTCCAGAAGGTAGTCAGATAGTTTCGAAGTTTCACAGATCCAAAAAAGCGCTCACAATCATTCACCTTCTTCATGCTTTGTGAAACTTTACAACCTGAGACAAAGGGGCCTTCCACATCCCGCCATCTACCTCAAATTTGAAACTGTCCTAATCTCAAATTCAACTGGAGCATCTTTTTTATGAGCATCAGTTTTGATAACTTCCCATAATTTAATTATTCATAATGCAACTATCAATTCATCTTGTCCAAGGCTTATCCTAAGTTCGACTGATTGAATTGGCATGTATAATCTAATCATGAATGATTTCTCAGTCTTCCCTCAGCATTTATATCTTGGTGTTTCAACTAGATTCTACTAGAAAATATAAGGTACTAGAAATGCAAGTGGTGAGATATCGGACCAAATTACCTCTAATTAAAACTTCACATGAGGGAAGCTTTGACAAACATTATAACATCTGTAGTTCCTCATCCCGTGTTATGTATATATACAAGAGTCTCTTTTTCAACCTTTCCCTTGAGACTCTTCTTTTAGTTATTTTTCTTTTTTGTCATCAAAGGTAACATTTGAAACATTGACATGCAGTGTCAAACAACCAACATCTCACAATTAAGCACAGTTACACCAATGAAGTATGCTAAGCAAAGACAGTTTGTGTCAAAGAAACCAACTAATCCCAAGAACCTAACTTGTTAGGTGAGAATCCATGGATATTAAAGGTGAAAGCTTGGAACTCATATTTGATTAAAGATGCTATGATACCAGGTTAAAGAAACAAATTTATGCTAATAACTAAATGTATTAAGTAAATAACCTTTTTTTTTTTTATGAAAAATCCAAATAACGTAGAGATAAATGCTAATACTAAAAGCATCAAAAATAATATTTAAATGGTTGTGACTTGATATACCCTTTTTTAAAAAATCCAAATAACATATAGATAAATGCTAATACTAAAAACATCAAAAATCATATTTAAATGGTTGTTACATTATATAGCTGTGAGCCCTCAATTCGGCAGTGGTCACATATGAACTTTTTTATATGAAGCACTCACTTGAAGCTGACTGAAGACAGTACAGCTGAATAACTTGAGTTCCAAAAGTAAAGGTGGTCAGTTGATAGCTACAAGGAAAGAAAACCATTAATCACTCAAACGAAGACGCAAAAAATGAGAAAAAAGAGAGAGAAATCAAAATCTGTACGGAGAAACAGGAAGAGGGTAAGAAATACTCGTCATTAATGAAGAAAGATTCGTCCAAGCAAACTATGTCTTCATCTTCCTGTTTACTCTCCATTGTCCAAGCAACCGAAACCCTTCTGCTTCTAAACCAGGAAACCTTTTTCGTGATTCCGCTTCGTGATTCACGAATCATCTGATTTGTGTGACCCTCCGGTCATTTCAGTGCACAAAGAAAACCATCGACCGCCGCACCGTTTCCCCATTTAGATAATTTTTGAGAGATCTGAAGAAATGGGTCATCAATTTATAAATAAATTTATCTTTTTTGACTTTAATTTATTATGATTAATAAATAAAGCATAATATTATGTTATTAAATACATTTTAATTATAATCTAAAGGTATCCTCCCAATAGTCTGCATATATTACCTATAAAAGGCACGTATCCATCGTTTTAAATTTGTATATCTTCTACTTCTGAAAATGGGCAGGCATTCATTAAATTATTATGCCCCAATAAGTTGAAAATTCAAAGGATTGTAAATATCTTTAATATTAACATCTTCTCTCAAAAAGGGGGGAAAAGAAAAAGCCAGCCACACCCAGATAATACTTCCATTTATTCATAACTCTCTCATAACTTGTTCCACGTAGGTGGAATCCATTTTAATTTTCTTTTTTCAAAAAAAAAAATTAATGGAACGACAAATAGAATAAATTATAAACAGATGTAACATCTAGCAAACCTGATTTATATAATCTAAATTAACATTTATAGTGCCCTTCTTATCATGACATCCCTTGGATTGAAAGATAAGATAAAATCGAAATTGAGTTAATTTATCCGCTTATTTACTTTATTTGGTAGCCAAATCTGTACCAAATTAAAATATGGTGATCGATTTCCCTCTTTCCCAAAAATTAGGTGGTTCAAATTTTTGCCAACTTTGCTTCATGTACATTCCAAAATTAGGGGGCAAACAGAGAGCGGCTTAATCCAAGGCTCTGAAATCATCTTGCCTGTGAACATTAAAAGAAAAAGAATGACCTATATATAGTAGGATCCAGAGATGCTAATGAACACGGCCTTATCCATGCATTACAGGTAAAATCTATTTTTGATATTTAAACTTTTGGCATTTAGATCACAATTTGAATAATCTGATAGTTGCAATAAGACCTTCTGGTATGCGTTGTAGGGCAATATTCTCACAATGCCAAAACCAGGTGAGTCTGGAGAGTTTCTATTCAGGTCTCTCTTGTTTTCTTGTGCATTGAGCATTGCGGTTTCCGAGCTTCAGCAGCTTCATGCCACCACTCATGCTCAGGCGGTCTGGGAATGGGCCTTTTCGAGGTTTTCTAGCGTGACAATACAGCTCTTCAATACTGACTTTGCCTGCTCATTTTTCTCTACCTCGTGCAGATGGACGAGATCGTTCACAAACCCGACATCTTTCAATGGCTCCGGTTGAGAAGCTGTCAGAAGCTTGATTACTTGCAGAAAACATTCTGCAGCAGCAATATGAACCTAATCAAAGCAATAAAAACATGTTAGATGGAAACCTAAGGGAGATTTTTTTTTTGAGAATATTGATAATTTAGTTTATCAAAAATAGTTTCCGTAGATCAAACAATCATTCAGAGTCACATTGCACCAAATACCCAAATTGCTATTTATTTTGAATGGCATGCTTCATCGAAAATAACTCATCGGTTTGGATTGGTGTTCTAGACTCAAAGCATTAAGAACCACTAAATTTGAATAGGTCCTTTGTTCATCGTTCCTAACCTGAGAGAGAGACCACTTGATGAAATTTGGAGGCAAGTACGTTACATGGCCAATACAATAGGGGAGGATTCCTCTTTTATGATAGGTATTGTAATTGGTATTCTTCTGATCTGCCAAATAAGTTTCTTTCATAATTCATGGTAGTACTCTGAGGGATAGAGATAGAGAGAGAGAGAGAGAGAGAAGGCCTTATTTTGCTTTTTCTAAAGAACATTGCCATAGGCTGACTTCGGAAATCACCAAATCTTTAACGAAAGGATTCCAGTTTCACTCCTGGCTGATGCCCAGAGGTTTGGGCGGTGGCAAAACGAAAAACGGAGAAAATAATCAAGGTGCTGCATTGAAAATATAAAAAAAAAACTTCAATAAAAAAAAACATTTAAGGCAGTTTGGTAAACCTAATTTCTTAACAAAAAAGATAGAGCCTTTGATATAACATTTGGTTTATACCAAGCTCCTAAAAGAATCTGGATTAAGTATAGCAATCAAGAAGCCTTGTGAGTCTGAATGAAGCGTGCTGACTAGCACAAGGTTGTATTACAAATCATGGCTGCACCTTCGTTGCAGCATGAAAAATAGGACAAAAACAATGATAAAAATAATGGTATTGATATCGGTATCGGTTTCAATCATATTAGTATATGTTATATCGGAATCAGATATATCAGATGTAAACAATTTCCTAAAAATCATAAACTGACAAACAAATATCATTTGATATATTGACGAGATCGCAACATATCGTAATTCAGCCATAGAATTGAAAATTATCAATACCGGAGATATTACTGATTTATATTGGCTAATACTTTCATCCATGCTTGTAAGAGTAGGATCTCTTCATACAAAGAGAAGTATCATGTAATACTTTATACTGTTTTCCACTATAGATGACTAAGCTGTAAATTGTTTCTTTTATATGCACAAGGATATCTGACCTTAAGGAGAACCATTACAATTAGAAGACCCTACGAGTGTTCTAGCAAAACAAAACAATTACTACAGAGGTTTAGTAAGAATTAGAGCAGTTCACTTTCAGCTTTAGTATGAAGAAAAACTGTTCTAATTTAACAAAGAAAAGAGAGAGGATAATGTACCTGGGCAATCTTATATGTGCTTATACATTCAACTAGCTTAGGTGGCACAGAGAAGAAAATCTGGGGATCAGCAAAAAATGACAAGTCAGAATCGAGAAAGAGAGAGACAGGAGGGGAAAAGTCGAGATTGTACCTCATGAACTAATGTAGTCACATCAGCATGTAAGAGGTTTTCCTGAGAGCTCTCTGCAATCTCATTCAGCCTCGAACACAGCTTTTTTATTGACAAAAATGCTGATATTTTGACTGTCAAGGAATATAATATCAGCAACAACACATACGGTCAACAATCAATCACTTTTAGAAAAGATATAAGGAATATACCTGCCCAAGAAAATTCAGGTGACATGGAATTTAATAAGACATCCATCAACTTTTGCTTCTGTTGAAAAATATCGCTAGCCGGTGCTACATGAATACATGAAGTAATGCAGTCTAAAATCTTATCAAGAGGTATACTGTTATCTCCTCCCTCACCAGCCTCTGTATCTGCATTACCATATGCTCCAATTACATAGGGTTCACAAAGTTCCTTATTTAGCACATGGAACACAGGCAGTTAATCAAGGAGATTAAGGATGCATGGGCAATAATGGCAAAATTCAGTCAATCAAGGGAGTTTTAGAAGTAGGCATTTTCAGAAAAATTACAAAATGAAATAAACAATAAATGCTAAAAGCATGTATTTCCTTAAAAATTAATTTGTCCCATTTGAAGCAATTTCAAAGAAAAAAGCAAATATGCGAGTGCAAATCCTAATAGAAATAAATAGACACGTGTTACTAAACAATAGAAGTATTGTATATTTGGATATGGAGAAGAATATCCACATCTACCTCAAGAAATGCATTCTAGTTTCTCAAGTATGATGGCTGCATATCATATGATGGTTGGCCATTTATATATATATATATATATTATTTTACTTTGGTGGCACTGTAGATATGTATGAGGCTCCATATTTTAAATCTTCCATAAGCATCTAAATTTAATGTGAATGTATATGAAGAAACTTGATAGCATCACTGTCATATAGAAACATGGATAAAGAATCAAGTTGAGACATCAGCTATACAAGCAGTCAGATCCTCTACCCTCGTACATTAGTTTTAGGGTTTAAGGTTCTCAGTATATGTAGAGGGAAAAACATCAAAAGACTTGAGTATTCAAGACCAAAGATTTTGAAACATCAAGAAAAGGAAAAAATAGCCAAAAAAAGGAGATGGTGTGAAAAATAATGAAGAGCGATGTATTGACATATGTTTGATTTTATCTTATTTATGTGAAAGCAAGAATGATCAATTACTTACAAAATGAAGCATATAGTTCACTTGCCTGCTTTGGTACCACCAGTGACCAATGGTGCCTGCAAAATTGCAGGGCTGGCCAGATTGGATAACTCATATAACAATGGAAAGACCATATTAAAGAACTCTGGGCGACAGAAAGCTTTAATAACCTGACAAAATGAAGAGAAAGACACAAGTATTATTGTCGATGCAGCAAGATGTGAATCAAGAAGCCTTGTACATAAGGAGAACGGAGCAAAAGGGACCCAAACAACAAATAATTATTACAAATATAAGCAATGAACTAATGTGGCATGCATCTGCAAAATATTTACCTGTTCTAGAGCAACTAAAGCTGCTTCTCGAAATTTTTTGTCTTTCCTTGTACAAGCAGAAGCCACCACACTTGCAACAGCAGTTGGAGCAGATGGATCATCAGAAGAAATTGCTTCATGAGAAGAGGAGCAGAGAACAGCTACTGCATGTAAAAGAGCATCCTTTCCCTATATCAGATTGAACACCAAACTCAGATCACGCAAAGTTTAAGATGAGCCCCATCAAGCATGTATATCAATAAATTATGTGTCTTCCAATGTTGGATAATCAAAGCTAAGAAGGCAGGCAACTTTCACTGTTGGATTCCTGTACATCATCGTTAACTGTCTTCCACTACTCCCTTTCTCATATTTTCTTTTGGGTGTGTGGCGATGATACAAATATCCGTCAATATGTATTGGTCTCAAGGACCTCCAATAGCAATATCTCCCGATACGGTGACAATATTGTGACATGATTTTGTATTGATTGATATGACCCCATTAGCTTATAATTTTTTTAAAAAAAATTTTTGTCCGATATACCCAATGCCGATACATATTGTTAGATATGTCTATTATTAATATAACCGTGACAGATATCAATATTTACATCTATGGTGTGTGAACAATTCATTGACTGTTATCTTTCCAAATAGTTCCAAAGTATTCTAGGGAACTCACTCTCTCTTATGCATCTTCCAAAGAATTTCAAAATAATTCGTAAGTTGTAACACACATAAAAGAAAAGAAACGTTGAAATGGAAAAAAGGGCTTCAAAAGATATATAAAGAGACAATGAAAGAGTCTATTATATTTTTGTGTTTTATTTGAGTTGAGCACCTGCTCCTTTTTTTTCATTGAAAGCGAAGTCATTTTATGTTACCATTAGAGATTAGGGCATGTTTTTCTGTACAAAGGGCCGTCAAAAATGCATGAGGCTGGTGAAAGTTAAGAAGTTAAGAAATAGGAGGAAGAGGAATAGCAGTAGTAGAAGGAAGATGAGGAAAATGACGTAAGCTTTTGGAAGGGAGAGGCCATGAGACATTCAAGACACCCAGCATGATCTCCCAAAAGATGACAAATTCAATCAAGGAGCCAACAATGTTGGTAACATAACAAGGGAAGGAATTTATCATACCATTGGCAGATGGTTCTTAATTCACTTTCCTCAATTTGAATTTTATGGTATGCTATAACAACAATGTGCAATTTCATAAACTCACAGACATGCCTTATACTATTCCTGACCAAAGCTCCCATAATTAGGGTAACATGTTTCTTATAGGTGAAACTATATCATAATTTTGGAAATTTCCATGCAAATGCTCTCCAGCCAAATTCTATATATGGCCAGCAATCTCAGTACTATCCGTAAGTGTAGGGGTGCAAATGTAATAACCTTGAATGCCACCTGGTACCACATGATTGGTGCCATGAACAAGGAACCAATGGATAAAAGCCACTCTCAGCCCAAAGGCCAGTAGACAATGTCCTTATCACCTTTACAAGGAACCAACCACAAGGGGCCACACAGAGGTGCTTAACAGACCAGGCTGCCCATTGAACGGCACCACTTCATTTTTATTATTTTTACAAAATTTCATGTAAATACACCCATCCGTTCTCCCAATTCACACGCCATTATTTCTCACTCTCCCATTCTCTTGTGCTCTAATTTTTCTTATGCTCAAACTTATTTCTGCTCTAATTTATGCTCTCATTTTTCATTAATTAAAATGTTCGTTAAACATTTTTCATCTACTTGTTTAATTCAATAGTATATTTTCATTATGGGCAATAACTTTCTCAATTCCCAGGATGAGAAGAATGAGAAAATTACTCAATGTTCTTGATAAGTTATATCATAACGCTCGAGTCTGCTTTACCTCCAAATAATAGGGTTCAAGGTTGGCCAGTAAGATAATAAGGGATAAGCTTCATTGTCTAGAGGAAAACCTGAATCATCAGCTAAGGGGGATTTGGTCAGAAAGATGTAAAAATAATACTTCTGGACCAATTACGCATCTCCTGGCTGTCTTTGCACCCTACATCATTTATCACTGAGCAGACATTTAAGGGCCTAACCATAAAAAAATTTGGAGCAAGAAGTGCAACTAGATCAATTTTGTACTAGGATTCAGATAGTCCAGGCAATAAGAGTGTTGGATGACAAGAGAGGTGAGATGACACCAACAACAGTTGAGATATTCTATGATGATAGATTAGAAGCAAGAGATGGAGCAAAACAGACATGATTGTGCAGCAGCAACGCAGAATCAAATAATTCTAGTTATGGTCAAAATCAGTTAGTGATTGTAATTTTTTATTTCAATGTTTCTTCATTAATAATTTTTTCCCATTATATTTGTATTTTTTGTATTCAAAATATTTACTTCTTGTGCATTTTTAACAATTTAATATGTTTTACTTTTTTTTTCCAAAAACTTTGGCCAAAAATTGGGCCCACTAGTGGGATGGGCATCCTACACCTCGGACAAGGCTCAACATAGCCTCATCCGACAGGTATTTAGGTCCCGTGCCATGGTGGGCTGTGACCTCCAAAATCACAGCAAGATCCTTGTGTTGTCATACTGTGCAAGCTAGACATGACAAGCACCTCTACTACCACGTCCTCCAATGTTCGGGTCTAATATCCCACCTGAGGTAACATTTACCACTAACAAGTCATTTATTGCTCTCAACTAACATGAGTGTCTAAGGGTTATTCCCAGATATACTTCAGGGCCCTAGACATTGGCCATAATCCAGACATGGCGTTACCCCACCCGAAGTCGAAGCCTCCCATCCAGCTTGAATTTCAGGCACAAATGAAAATATTGGTATCGGTCTCGGTATCAGTCGCATTTATATTGATATCAAACATATCGAACAATATATATCGGAATCGGGTATATTGAAAGAAAAAATATTTTTGTGAATCGTAAATATTAGCTGAAATATTATGATATAATATTGATACGACGAAATATTACAATTTTGCTATGGTATTGGGAAACATTAGTATGGGGACGATAGAGATATATATCAGATATTGGTTGATATTTCGTTCTATGGTCTCAACCCTGGAGTCGAATAGCACCGGTACATTCTTGCAGCCACAATTAGCACTTTAACAATCAATTACTAATTTAATTTTCTCCTCCAGAAGGTTTTCAAGAGGTTGGCATGCAAATTTTTGGTGGTTCTCTTTAAGGTGTTAAAAAATGACTATTGGAATGGATATCACTCGTGCTTTTTCTCCATGTGCTTTTACTTTTCATTTCCTATTTGATTTCTTCAGTATGTAATTTTATGTGCATTTTTAAGGAATGTAATCTTACATTTTTTTTTCTCTTTTTGTTGTTAAGTGATTGCAAACTACATAGATTGGTAAAGAATTTACAGAAGCAAGGCTCCTTATGCTTGGTCTATGGTGTAATCTTATGTTGTTGTTTAGTAATGGCAAGAGATAGAACTAGGATACAAAATATTGACCAAAATAATTGGAACAAAACCAAGGATACAAAACTGAAGTATTGAATGATGACTCACTGCTAAAATTTAGAAATATAACATATTGATTTTTGCAATTCAAATGAAATAAAAACCACTATTCTGGCTTGCTTGAGATGATTTGTAGGTTTAAGTTTTTTCAACAATTTTACAGGCTATCATTATCATAATGATTAGAGTTATTGACAAAGTTGCTCAATCCCCTAATATTAATGGCATAAGTTTATATTAATTGACAGCATTAAAATGTGAAATTTGTGCTATTGTTTAAGCATGCCAGTGGCTTAAGTGACGAAAATACTAGGTGATGATGAACAGTACAATACTACAATTGGTAGTAGTTGTATACTTTAGTCTTGCAAGAAGTTTATGGCAAATAGAAACATTGTGATTTTTTTTTATGTATTCTATTTCATTCAAATTGTAGAGAATTTGGAACATCCATTTATATAAAATATGTTTGATTACAACAGAATATATGCGTCTCTTCAAGATATATTTAAAGAAGATTTCTAATGGCTCATACAGTCCATGGACCGGCCCAGAATCCAGCTTGCAGGGGAAGCAGTAGCCCAGAAGGAGCTCCTCGCAGCCCAAGGTCCCGACAACAGTGCAGTTAGCTCAAGCAGATCAATCCAAAACCATTCAGCAGGAAACGGCCGATTAGAGTTGCGCATAGCTGTGCACTCGTTGTTCCCCTCCTACATAGCTGCCAGCAGCCCAGCAAATATCTGCAGAGTATCTGCCCAGCGCATCTTCCCAATATAGCAAGCGCGGCTCTGCAACATTTCCAAGAAAGGCTACGATTACTTTACCAACCCCGGGCACAGCAGGAAGAGTAAACGTCAGTCATAAAAGCCCCAACGAGGCCTATAAATCACACTTCTCCCAGAAAGAAGGTGGAGAAGAGAGGGGTAATTGATTCAAAAGGGCTAAAATTGAGGGGCGAAAGGAAATGAAAAATCAAAGAGGAGAGGAAGACACTCCAACTAGCAGATGGAGAGAGAATAAAAGTCATAGAAGACCCTGGAAGACATGCCCACACTCTTCTTGACTCCTGAAGAACCTTATTCTCCTACTCCAGGCAATGGTTGTGCAGGCCTCATGCCAGCTCCAAGCTTTCACACTACAAGGCCGGTGACGATGACTTGTGCAGTGCGGCATATAGAGCCCTTCTGTCTGCAACAGGAGAGGAGACCGGCGAACATTTCTGTAATATCTCAGACTTCATTGGAAATATTTTAATGTTTATTGAGATTTTGGATA